>JAFMSR010000003.1:6291036-6409346 GCA_022818135.1 Saxidomus purpurata | reverse complement strand
TGAACAGTGTAGATCATGATCAAACTACAAGGATGTACAGGCATCATTATTTACTCATGTGCAGAGGTGGAATCTCTCATTGCCATTAATAAAGAAATCTTTATCAGTCATGGAAACATATTATTTTTGATATTTCTACTGTGCAGTTCAACTTGTGTTAAAAGACAATCTGTGACACAAAGACAATCTGTGACACAAAGACAATCTGTGATTTGTGTTAAAGATAATATGTGAAAAGGACTACCCTGCAAATAAAAACTGTTACAGGTAAACCATGCACTAGTTGTCTGAAGAGACACAAGTGAGTTAATGACTAAGTAACAACATCTCCTTCTCACCAGTGATCTTTGTTCACAGGTTTAACTGTGTATGAAAATGTTGGACATAAGTTTTATGTTATGTGTTTCAGATGATCACATGTACACAATCATCAACCAGTTTCTGTTACTGAAACCAAGTCTAGACATTGGTAATATCCCAGAATTCTTCAAACTGTTCAACAGCTCAGCAAAACAGGTATGCACAACATGAAAGCATGAACAACTTCCTGGTTACTTGTCTCATATTTACAATACATGTACAAGTCTCCCAACCCTTTCCAAATATGAGAAACATTTTTTATGGGTAAAATTTGCAAAAGTCTAATGGTCTGAGGAGCTCTTACTTTGCATTGCTAGCCAGTGGTGCTGTATGGTACAGGTTCAAATCCTGGCTTTTGCCTTTTAATAAATTTATCATTGTGAAACATGACTACCATTATGAATGCAATTTTGCTAGTTAAGTTGTCTGTGAATAAGCTGACAGTATTGATTTTGCAGACTGATACTAGTGTGAGCTGGTTTTAAAGGAATGACTGGGCACATGTTAGACTTGAAGCATGAGTACATAACATAGTTGTCCGCCTCAGTGGTCAAGTGGTTAGAGTCGCTGACTTGAAACCACTGTACTCTGGTTGAGATGTGGGAAAGCCCTTCCAGGCATGTTTCTTTATGTGAGAGAGTGGAGTTCTAGGTACTGGTCTTTCCCAGGGTCCTTGTTTAGAAAACTGCCCGCCTGTTAAAATGACCAAAAATTCAGTTGGAACAGGTGTTAAAACTCCAACAAACAAACAAACGTAATATAGCAGAGATTATACATGAGCTTTTAGGTTTTTGATATAAATATATCTTGTACTACTAGTGTTGAACTCATGAGCTTACTTGAACCATTTATAGCTACCTGCTGGTTTACCTTGGCTTTCATGTAGGAAAATAACGATACTAATTATCTTATTAACTAGCTTTCATGTAGACTATTGCTAGCTTTCATGTAGACTATTGCTAGCTTTCATGTAGACTATTGCTAGCTTTCACATAGACTATTGCTAGCTTTCATGTAGACTATTTCTAGCTTTCATGTAGACTATTGCTAGCTTTCACATAGACTATTGCTTTTGAGTAATTTTGCAGGCAGGTAGGAGATGTTTTGTTGGCTGGTTAAATGATTATCTAAGCTATCTTCTGGTCAACTTAAAATGTCCGTAGAATTGTCATGTACACCTCACTTTCAATAAAATGTGACTTTGTAGTACAAGGGAGAAAACTCATTTTACTTTTAAAGGAGACTGTGAATTTGATTCCCTTGTTCTTTTACATGTTAGATTATTATTGGTAACATTGATAGTAAATTGATTTTGTGCCTCGGAGGCTTCTGGACTTTGCTTATTGGTCAGTAAAACTCTCCTCTGTGGCCTCGAGGTTAAGGTCACTGATTTGAGTCGCTTAGGGGCATGGGTTTAACACACTACTGATGTGACTCTGTTAGAAAGTTGGCAGTTCCTTACAGAGGATGAAATTCTAGTACAGGTAGTGAAAAATATGCAAACTGCCTGCTTCTGAATAACTAAAATAGGCATTAGCTGCAATAGGAAAAACAATGGTCAGTTCCAACTATCACAAAAAGATAAAGAAGTAACATGCTGTTTTCAGTACCAAACGGAAAGGTCCTGGATATTGACGCTGATGAGTGATGGACTGCGGGAAGCGGCTGACTATTGGATCTTTGAAAAAAGGTTCACATTCAAACTTCTGATGGGTTTTTATCATTCCAAACTGGCAGATGTACAATCACAGGTATATTTGATATACATATATAAGATAGACCTCCTGCGGTTTTGGAGGTCACTGATGAAGGAATCTTTAATTGCCATTAAAAATTATGTTTTTCAGCATAAATTATATTTGATTCTGTGGATGAATTTAATACCAAGTTTAAGACAACAACAAAGAATAATTTTACCACTTACTTAAAAGTTAAATGTTTTGGTGAGAGTTGACCTATGAATTCTAACAATCCGTGCTACTCCCAGATACAAATAAGTTAGTTTACTCATTTTGTGACACTAAATTATTTTATGGTAAATGTAATAGTAACTGTTGGGTGTTCTATAGTGTTTAACTGTAAAGTGTTCTACATTTGTTAAGTGTTAGATGTTCCCTGCATTACTTCAGTGTCAGTTGTTCTCTATATCATTTCAATGTCAGATGTTCTCTATATCATGTCAGATGTTCTCTACATTATGCCAGGTGTTCCCTATATCATGTCAGTTTTTCTCTATATTATGTCAGGTGTTCACTATAATATGTCAAGTGTTCTCTATATCATGTCAGGTGTTCCCTATATCATGTCAGTTATTCTCTTTATTATGTCAGGTGTTCTCTATATACCATGACAGATGTTCTCTTTATTATTTCAGTGTCAAGTGTTACAGATTCTAATGTCAGCATGTAGTGTTAGAAGGTTGGCAAAAGATTTGTGTCAGAATCATGGTTTTCTGATTTGGATTGCATCAGCCATGAATCAGCTGTAAGTATACATAGTTCATCAGCCTAAGTTTATTGTAATTTGAGCTTCATTGTGAAGCATGTTATCTCACTTTCAGTGCATCACATAAAACTATTCACTTGATTGAAAGCAATTTTCAATACTTGCACCCATTTAAATTTGGGTGGACTGAGGTAAATGTGGCATCAGGTGTCCTTAGCAGGGATCAAACCTAGGGTCCTTCAATAATCTCCGGTTACTAGGTACAAATGTAAAAGTTGTGGTAGTGTCCTTTGGCAAGACACAGATAATTCCACATAGATAGAGATTTATTGTATGTTTTCCAGTGAATTATAGAGTTTTCTCAGTGAAATAAAAGTGATAATCCACAGTTTTGAAACAGTGGATTACCATTTTTATTTTTCACTGTTTTTGCAATCTTTAACCCGGATTTACGTCAAAAAGTATACCAAGCGTAATTAATGCTGGAAACCATGTGACGATGACATCGTTAAAATGACGTCATGTGCGCTATGTTTTCTGATGATGTTTCCCGCTATCTTGGATATTTTATAGAAACAAACTCAATAAAAGTAGAGTTTTAACCATAAAATAAACAGAAAAATTGTTGGTATCGCTGTAATATCACGTTAATTTCACTCGTGAACACTAAAAGTTGTTATTTTCACTGGTGACTCACTTTTGGTGCCCACTTGTTGAAATTATAACGTGATCTTACACCGAAACCAACAATTATCCTCTATTTAATACATTTGTATAAATTAAAAGCTTCTTACATTCCAAACAATATTAACTCTTGTTTTTTAATTTCAAAAAAGGACTTTTTCTATTTTTCAATTTACACTCGGACATATATTTATCAAAAAGGTTTATAATAAAGTTTTACTAACTGAACAGCAAACAGTGCAGATCATGTCTCGGCTTCACTGACATACCAGCTGATCATGATCTGCACTAGTTACAAAGGCAGTTACTTCCAGCAGGGTAAGATTTAATTTGTAGCATATACTAGTACATGATCTGTAAGTTCATGATATACCATTGCATTACAGATCTCCCACCAAGGTTCAGCTTTGTGTAGATCTATGCAGGATACTGAGCAAAGTTTCTGCCACAGTGGTAGACCAGTCGCAGGAAGACACAAAATCTGTACAGATCTCCTTCTCCATCCAAGTATTGACCTGCTTCAAGACCATGCTCTTGTATATAAGGTAGGTACCATACAACATGTACTGCCGGCACATGGGACTGGAATTCTACTCTAGTTCTGTATGCTTTGGGATGGGTTGACGAGTTCATTTATAAATAAGCCAAAGACGTGTGTTACCAATCAACTTGTTACGCCTTAATATTAGCATATATTTAAATTAAAGGAAAACTGCCAACCTTATGGATTTTATTGTTTCATTTATAGATTTACGTAGTTTAGTTAAAGGAGGGGATGATCATTTGAATTAACACATCCTTGCTATTTTAGCAATAATATGTTCAGTACTTCATTAAGTGGATTCTCTAAGCTGCACCCAGACCTAATAATGTCACATTTAGTGAGACCTCATAAATGACTTCACTTACTGAAAAATATAAAACTCAAGAATAATTATACCCCCGAAACAAAGTTTAGGGGAGTATAATAGAAGTCACACGGTGGTTTGTCGGTTGGTCCATTACATTTTCCTTGACTGGAGCATAACTGGTTGGAATTCAATACAACTTCATACAATGGTCAAGCACAATGAGAGGAAGTGCAGTGAACAAGAACCATAACTCTATCTTGACTAATTACTGAGTTATTGCCAAGAACCATAACTCTATTTTAGTGTTTATTTTACAAGGTATTCTGTTCCTAGTAACTTCACCAGTTGATAAAGCAGTTTTTTGGGGGTATTAATCACATTTGGCATGTTGATATCCTTCTTTTAGTTTAGAAATGATAAATTCCAACACATGGCTCCATGCCTCTGATACAGGTCTTGTGAAGTTTCCACCAAATTCTTGTTCAAAGACTCGTAGCATGGCAACGATAAAAACATCAAAGTATTCTTCGTTAAATCGTTTGTAGTGAATATGTTGTTGTCCAAGCCTAAATGATAAAAACTTTCAGTCTCTTCCTTGTAGCTACATAATTGTGTTCAATTCAAACAGTAACATTCACATTTTTGTAATATTTCTTTAGGTTTCAACTTTGCATAAGGTTGGCAGAGGTCAAAGAAAGAAATTTTAAACATTCTAAAGTTACTGCCTTAAAAACTCATTCTATATTCATTTATTTACATAGGAATGTACCAGAAGACATCAAACTGCAGTTTCTTAGAAACATGTCCTCTGTTCTTAGTAACCTCAGCTCTGTGGAAGACAAGATGAGAGGTCATGATACACAGACTGTGACACATACTGAAGTCTTACTGTTACTGTTACACTGCCAGGATCATTGGACACAGTCTAAATGTTTAACACAGTCTATGAAGGCAATTCTTCAGGCCCTTGGGCTTGATCTTTCTGTTCTGGAAGGAACAAGTTCACAGTCTGGCAAAAGGATTGAGTCAGCTATATCTGAGCATGGACGTGAAGGGGAAGCTGACAAGGATGCTGTTGATGAAGCTGAAGACAACAAGAATGATCAGTCAGATGAGAAATGTCTGATTGTGGAAGAAATTGTTAAAATTCTGGACTTGTGGAAACCTTCGGGAGATAGAAGGAATGAGGCAAATTCCACGGTTGAAGTGTTGGTAGTGCAGTGGATTCTTGACCAGTTAGATACTACGAAAAGTGTTCAGACCATTTTCTGTATGGTGAAACTTGTACACAGATTGATTCTGGATGGAGCAGAGACTAGGGACAGCCAGGTGCTTGTCTACATTTCAGGAGAAAACAATACTATGGCAACTAAAATACTTGTTGATATTTTGAACATGTTTAATGTTATAGAACAGAAATACTACAGAATGTGCGCCAAACATGTGAAGCCATTGCAACCAGAGATGGCAAAGGCTATGCAAATGTTAAATGAAGTAGTGTTAGAAGTATATAGGACAAAGTATAATTTGTCTGACATTAAGGTGGAGAAGGATGTGAGGAAACGTTTACACAGAATGAAAGGTAAGATCAGTAGTTCTATAAACCTGAACCTGCAAAATTTCTAATTTGAATTTGTCTATCTGTCAGTATATAGAAAGCCGCCAGGGAAAATTTACTGACTGAATAGTGAATCTAGATCGGACTGCAGGGATATCCTGACTTATCAGAATTTGCTAGGATCACTACGGCAAAATCACTTGCCGCCTGCAGAGTGAGAGTAGTTACAACAGGCACACTTTGAAAAATGCTAGTTTCTGTTCCTTTTATATAATAGCACTACAATCTATTACTACTACTGAAGAAGTTGGTCTTTCTATGTCAGAATGAGCAAAGGAAAGGCCATCTCAAAAAAACAGCAATGATTATATGTTGTCCTTTATCTTTGGCCTTGGCCTCAGACATCAGTGCCAAACTATTAAAATTGTCTAATTTCATGCTAAATTTGACACCATTTTGTAAGTACAGATATTTACATTTCTATCCAGGTATAGCAAATGCCAAAAACTTACATTGCCTTGTATGCACAGATTTTTTAATTATCATGACAAAGTGGAAAAATACTGAAAATTGTGCAGAAGTTTTATTAGGGAGAGTATGACAAGACTGAAACAATTACTCTGGCCCTGCAGATCATGATCAGACTGCATGAATGCTTAGTACATTACAGACTTTCACAAACATGGAGGCTGATCATGATCTACAGAAGTCATAAAGGCCAAATTTAGTGCAGCCAGCAAGGTCAGAGTTAAATTGAAATACTTGGCACTATTTTTCATACTCTTTTATTGTGTGTAAGAATTAAGGAGAGTGGTGGTGTAGAGGTTAAGGTGTCTGTCGCTCATCCCGGAGGTTGCGGGTTCAAGCCCCACTGGGGTCACGACTGTACCTCCTCATATGACACAAGTACTGGTTTTTCCAGGAAGCAGACTCTAAAGTGACTCGATAAGCTGCAAGCTTTCTTCACAATTGAGCTAAAATAAATAAGTATAAACTAAACTAAGAAAGAGATATGATGGTACCTTGCAATAAACTATTAAATACATTTGTTTTCTCTTTTTCAGTTTGTGATGAAACCCAAGCATTGAAATCTGTGGTCCTGAGACAGATGTTTATGGAAATGTTTTGAAATCTGTAGACATTTATGTTTCATAGTCTTCTGTGTTCACATGTTTGATACTCCCAGCCTTCTAAATGTATTTTTTTAGAGGAAGGTGCTATATACTAAGTCTTGTTCCTGGAAATTTTTATGTGAAGTTTATGGGGAACTGTTTTGGTCATTTATTTGTTTCAGCAAAATAAAAATTATGAATATGCTAAATTTAAAACAATATTCCTGAATAAGACCTTAAGTCGAGTCGAAACTAGTTGAATAAATACATCTAAAACATTACACTGTTGTTGATCATGTGTTCCACTCTTATTTATTGTGAGCTCATTTCTCTGAAAACACTGGGAACAGAGTACAAATAGATAATTATCTTGTGTTGCATTTTTAGTACAAATATTTATTAGATCTTTTAAAGTACAGATTCAAATATCCAAAACAAATAAGACGTAGTAACGAATAAAATAATGTATATGTTATGTATGCGACAAAAACTGTCATTTTCTGGGACAATATAGTATGTTAACCTCGTCGTTTTCAGATAATATCTTTGGCTCTAGTTTTAATTTTTTTCAGATGTTATACCCATATGGTTTGTTCGCGATCATTTTTACCAATGTTTTACCAAGTGCTTACCTTAAAATGGTAATTCAATGAAAAGGTTTTGAAAACGACAATAAATTTCACAATAAACTGAGACAACATTCAGTTTAAAAAAAAAATCAATTAAACATATGCTGTTCTCAGATGATTAAATGTCTACTGATGTCATGAAAAAAAAAAACCCGACCCGGATCCCCCACCCCCCCCCTCAAAAGGGAAAACCTCCCAACCCAACAACTCCCCCCCCCCCCCCCCTCCCCCCCTTTTTTTTTTTTTTTTTATTAAAAATTAATATTTTTCCCCTTTTTTTTTTTTTTTTTTTTATTTTTAAATTAATAAAAAAAAATATAATAATATTTATTAATATTTTTTTATTATAAAAAAAAAAAAAAAAATTTAAAAACCCCCCCCCCCCACTAAAATTATTTTTGGTGTGAAAGGTCAGCTTTTAATATATCTTGTTAAACATCTCCATATGAACTTTGTAATGTGAACTATTCTTTTGCCAAGAGGTACACAACATAAACTGATTTGCTGAGAAAAGTATCAGTCAAATAACATGAAATTGAAACAAAATCACAAATAGAGTGAGTTTAAAAAATTGTGGTTCAATGCGTCTAAATGTTATTTTTAACTGACAGTGCTTCATAAAGAAGAAAGATACATTACAAATTAATTTGTCAAGCTATTTACAACCTCAGCTTACTTAAGTATGATGGAAAACTGTGAACAGCGTGGAGATGCTAATGTTTATATCACAGATTTTGAAGCACGGCAATAGTAAACCAGAGGGCCAAGATGGCTCTATATCGCTCACCTGGCTACCATTGCCTATAATACAAGTTCACCAATATCAGAAACGGTCACTTTTGACCTGGGGGATATGATTTGAACATTGTTGGAATATGTCAACTAGGCAATGATACAGGCCAAATATCTAAGCTCTAGGCCTTGTGGTTTCAGAAATAAAGATTTTTAAAGTTTCCTATATATACCGGTAAGCCTATGTGAAATCAAGAGACCCCCGGGCACCGGAGGTCATAATTTGAACAATCTTAGTAGAAGTCCACTAGGCAATGCCACATGCTAAATATCTAAGCTCTAGGCTGTGTGGTTTCAAAGAAGATTTTTAGAGTTTTTCCTACATAAGCATATATAAAAACAAGTGACCCCCGGGCAGGGTCAATTTTGACCCTGGGTTCATAATTTTAACAGTCTTGGTAGAGGTCCACTAGGTAATCCCTCATGCTAAATATCTAAGCTCTAGGCTTTTGTGGTTTCAGAGAAGAAGATTTTTAAAGTTTTTCCTACATAAGCCAATGTAACAACAAGTGACCCCTGGATGGGGTCAATTTTGACCAGGGGGTCATAAAGGGAACACTTGGTAGAGGTCCACTAAGTTATGCCACATGCCAAATATCTATAGCTCTAGGCCTTCCTGTTCTTGAGAAGAAGATTTTTAAAGTTTTTCCCTTCTGTTGTTATGGCAACCAGAGTTCTGCATGGAATGGAATTATTTGACCAACTATGAAAGGGCTTTATGCAAGGAACATCCCTACCAAGTTATATCATCATTGGCCTTGTAGTTTCAGAGGAGATGTCATTTGAATGAAAATGTTAACGGACATACGACGGATGCTGGACGGAATACGATCCTAATAGTTCACTCTGGCACTTTGTGTCAGTTGAGCTAAAAAGGTTGTATTACATAAACTCTTAATTAATACTAAGTGTGATGATAATTGAGTTAGCGTAATTCTTGCTAACAACACTTGACAGATTTAGTACTCCACTTAGCAAGAAACTGAAAGCACTTAGTGCACTATTTTGTATGGAGTCTGGGTAAAATTAGGAAAACTAAGGAATTACTCCAAAACATTTATTGCTTGTACTGTGCCTAGATTTGATTTTATATTTTGTGATCAAAGGATAATTGATATTGATATAGGTTGCTCCATATGAGCAGACTATAATTATAGCCATGACTGTAATCTGAAAGCTATACTTTTTTAAGTAAAAAGATTTATAAAACTTACACTGACAGCACTATCACATTCTTATCTATATAGTTACCTGTATATAAAGATGGGAGAACTATTCATGTGTTACTGATGTTCTGTTGACTTGGGTGAGCAGTATAGAGCTCCCGTGGCCCTCTTCTGACAGAATGTATTTAATATGATACCGGTACTACATTCTGTTGTATATGTTTGATACCAGTAGGAAATGAAGAAATTAAATGTTAAACTAAGAGAATGTTTTTACAAATATTCTTGAAGAAACTTTTTAATTCACATTTTTGGCCAACTGCCATTTGCAGATAGGTTAAGGAGTTCATTTATAAATGAGCAAAAGACGTACGTCAGAGTATATTAGCATATACTTAAATTAAAGGAAAACTCAACCTTTTGGATTTTATTGTTTCATTTATAGATTTAGGGGAAGGTTAGTTAAAGGAGGGATGATCATTGGAATTATGGATGGTAGTGGTTTCATCAAAATACCGTTGAATTAAAGTTAACTTGGTGTTCAATATAGTTAGTGGGTTGGTCAATCTAATTAGAATCATCTCAAACACGCTACGCCAACTGTTGTAAGATTGTGTACTTCAGTCAGATTGTGGTTTCATCAGGCTGATTTAATTGTATAAAATTGTTAATTTGTCTTTAATAAGGGACATCAGACAAGTGACTTACAGTCAAATATTATTTGTTTAATAAACACTTGTCGATGTTTCTCATCTTCTGCCGTATTTAATACTCAAAATTCTTCTTTAACTGTTACTTTGAGTGTGAAATCCTATAGTTATATCATAATGTTTCGTTTCGCACCTTATATACAAATTATTCACTGTGATTCAAAATAATCACATCATTGCTAACAGCACTAATGTGTTTAGTACTTCATTAAGGTGATTCTCA
Source organism: Saxidomus purpurata (assembly GCA_022818135.1). NCBI lineage: Eukaryota > Metazoa > Mollusca > Bivalvia > Venerida > Veneridae > Saxidomus > Saxidomus purpurata. The sequence goes on along the minus strand of JAFMSR010000003.1, from coordinate 6,398,816 downwards.
AAACTGCCTCCAAGACAGAAGGTATTTAGTGCACTGTTTTCTTGCATATTTTAATTTTTATAGGGTATTTTTAAATATGATTGTGAGATGGGGCAACAAAAAACGATATAACGTTTTAACTAAATGGTGAACTGTCATCAAATTTTGCATACTAGTCAGTTAACAGATGTAGATAAGAAAATATAATAAAATGTCAAGATGTTTTGGAATAGTATCCATTACACCCCCAATACCTTAAAGGAAAACCGTCAACATCATGTATCTCGAAATACTGACGCTGATTTTACAGTTAAGTTAACAACACTGTATTATTCACATCCTAAACTAACAAAGGTAGAGGTTTCCATTAAAATTGGAGCATATTCTTGCTTACAGCATTGAAAAGTAAGGAATCATTCAAAACTTCATTGCTTGTACACTGCCTTTAGGTTTTATTTCACATTTATATGTAAGTATTGGAGGACTAATCTTGTGTTCGCACTTTCCCCGCTGGACTTTAAACAGCCTTCCCACCATCCCCGGACAGACGGGAGCAATTCAATATGTACTGTTGGCGCATGGGATTGGAATTCTACTTTAGTTCTGTATGCTTTGGGATGGTTGACGAGGTGATTTATAAATGAGCCAACGGCATGTGTTACCAATCAACTTGTTGGTACACCTTTATATTAGCATATATGTAAATTAAAGGAAAATTGCCAACCTCATGGAAATTTTATTGTTTCATTTATAGATTTAGGTAGTTTAAAGGAGGGGATGATCATTGGAATTATCACATTCTTGCTATTTGGCAATAATATGTTCATTACTTCATTAAGTTGATTCTCTAAGCTGCACTCTAGACATAGATATTTAGTGCACTGTTTCTTGCAAAGTCACCGTGAATTGTGGAAGAAAAGTAAGTAATCATTCCAAAACCTCACTACTTGTACAGTGCGTTTAGGTTTTATTTCACATTTAGTGAGACCGCATAAATGACTTAACTTACAAAAAAATATAAAACTCAAGGATAATTTTTCATGGCATGTTGATATCCTTCTTTCAGTTTAGAAATCATAAATTCCAACACATGGCTCCATGCCTCGGATACAGGTCTTGTGAAGTTTCCACCAAGTTCTTGTTCAAAGACTCGTAGCATGGCAACAATAAAAACATCAAAATACTCTTCGTGAAATCCTTTGTAATGAATATGTTGTTGTCCAAGCCCAAACAATAATGGGGCCATGGCTCTGTCAAGAGCATTAATGTTGTCCACTGCCGCACCCACAGCTTGCATAAAGCGAGACGCATGACCCCTGAAATTAGGGTCTCGCAGCAGTGTTTCTCCTGCTGAGTCCCGAAAAGCAAAAATCTCCTTTATTTCAGGTCTGATGGTGAAAATAGTTAAAAATATTTTTGCTCCGATACCAGGCATATCATTGGATACGATTTTCCATGTTTTCTTTATGCGATACTTTTCAAGATCAGTGATCTCGGCTTTGAATGTCACTTGTTTAGCCACAATTGTATTAGATAACTGTCCTGATGAGGGAGAGCAACCCATTGCATCTGTATCTTGTTAACCAGAACTTCAGTTGTCTATTTCTGATTTGTGTTTCATTTGATATGACTGAATATAGAAGTACGGTACTTGCTGTCCCGAGAAGAATCTCAACAGAACTCTTTGCTTCACGGAGTTACAAAAACTGTATATGTCATTCAAACTGTCATGAAATCAGTACTGACATTATTTCAATGTTGCCAGTTGTTTATAATTAATTATATCAAAATAAACTGTAATGGTATTGTAATGACCATGTGTACAGTTATTTAATACTTTCCGTGCCAGCTGACTGTAAAAGTTTGACAGTAAAAAGGGAAGTCAGTTGCAAAAAATGGTCATACAGTTATCTTGAATAGATAATAGTAAATAAACATTATATAAGCATTATGTCAGATTTCAGTATTAATGAATAATCATATCCATCTTCATTGTTAATGAATAAGAAGTAAATCCATCTTCTTTCAATTTGTTAATGAATAAGAAGTAAATCCATCTTCACTGTTAATGAATAAGAAGTAAATCCATCTTCTTTCAATTTGTTAATGAATAAGAAGTAAATCCATCTTCATTGTTAATGAATAAGAAGTAAATCCATCTTCATTGTTAATGGATAAGAAGTAAATCCATTACATACGAGTATTTACCTTTTAACAACAGCTTCAGAAATTTCAGGTTGTTGAATTCTTGTAGTGCCTCTACACTTACAGTAAACCAGTTCACACTCTGAATCCAGAATGAAGAATCCAGTTTTCCTGTAATTAAACCTCTTGATTGTTTAAATGTCAATTTATTTTCCTAGTGAAACCCGAGGTAATAAACAACGTAATGCTGCTAGTAGTATTTCGGAAATCACACGCTGTCCGTTTTTAAGGACTCGTTATCTTCACTTATTGCAAGATCAAAACATCAATTCTGTGAAAGTAACTAATCTATACAACAATAATGAGCCTATTCAATACCAACTCAATCAATCATAAATAGTTTTGACATTGTTACTGACTGATGTTTACATCATTGAACATAGATAAAATTATAGTAGTTTGATCGTGTAATTTCATGTTTGCGTTGAAACAATGCCTCGCATACTAAATTGGATAACAAAATTCAAATCATTTAAGAAAACCTTGAATCCCTATATTGGGGCTTCAAAGAGGATGAAATATTTCTATTACTCGATTTCTTGTACTCATTAAAAGAGAGTAAAATAATGCCTATCGGGTTCCAAGGAAACAAGAGACCCGTAATGGACAGTATCATTTTTGAAATAGTTAACAGAGGTCACTGTGACCTTGACATACTGAACCCATCTACTAGGTAAGACCAATCATCCTATGATGTTTGAAGACTGTTGTTGATAATTAGATCTCAAAATATTGAGCTGAAATAATTTAAAGTTCAGGGCAATATGACCTTGACCTTTGACCCGAAAAATGGGGATCAGATCATCTACAGGTTGCATGCAACATTCTGGGCAAGTGTTACACAGGAAAAGCTAGAGGAGGTCACCATGACCTTGACCTTAGACCAACTGATCCAAAAAGCAACAGGAATCATTTATAAGTTGCCGGCAACCTTCTGAGCAAGTTTCATGAACGTAGGATGAAAATTGATACCTGTAGAGTGTTATAAAGGACGGATGAGCGACAAATCACATAAGCTCTGCTGGACTTCAAGTTGAGCTAAAAACTAAATTCCAGATACCTCCCCCAAATACAACACAAAAAACAGCATATGAGGCCAGATTCAAACTAAAACACCTGAAATGTTAGCTAGGATATATTGAGCCGACTAAAAGTTTCCTGAAAGAATAGCGCCGAGTTATAGACAGAAAGAAGTGGGTAAAGAATGCTTTGGGTGTAAATTTAGTCACACAGTTTCTGATGTTTTCAAGTTAATGAGGGTGATGGTATGTAGATGATGATGTGCTACTGTCTGAGAAATGTTTGACTGTCCATTAACCCTGACTCTGCTTAATTTCTAACATAGACTTGTCTTTACTCTCAGTTTGGACAGGGTCCGTATATTATACGTAATATACGGACCCTGGTTTGGACATTACCATTAGTTGTTCGAGGGAAGTTTACTGAAAAATTTACTTATAAGATTTGCATAGCTGTGTAGGCTGATCATGATCTGCACTGGTTGCAAAAGTAGACTAGCTGAATATATAGAATTTTATTATTTAGAAAACAAGACCACTTGCTTAACATACCGGTATCACAAACACATAACGTATGCATTTCAATTGTAGACAGTATGTAAAGGGAGGTAACACTGACAGACAAAACAATATTGCATTATTCAGGTTACTTCCCTGTAGTCACTGCATAGGTATTCTCTAAAACTTCGTTTTCATATACATATATATTTTTATACTGTTTTGAAAAACACATGCGTTGCTTGTGGACTGAGGATCATAACGCAGAGTATATTAATTAAATTTAAAATCTGGAAAGTCGTTACATTCGTTATACATTCAATAAACCACGGAAGTATACTTCTATCGTGCATTGACATAAAGATTTACAGTGTTACTTCTGATATACCATTCAGTTGAGACATGGGTTCTAAAATGAACATTTGATAAATACTTCTTGAAAATCCTATGCAGATGTAGTCTAATGGCCTTTGACCTCTAAGTGTGACTTTAACCCCGTGACACTGAATGCGTTTATCTTCACTACGCACGGGGTTGTTGAGCAAATGTCATCATGTATTGTAGTCGAATACAAAGTACAAATTAACTTATTAGCCAATACAACACCATGCAGGCTCGATGCTCGGTTTTAGGTATTCACTATAATCCCTGCACGGTTTTTGGGGTGGTTTTAAATATTCACAAGACGAATTTTGGAGGAAAAGGATGGACACTTGCCGCAAGGTAAACAGTTATATTTGTTTTGTTTTTTACAATTTCCAGTGGCTGTGGATAGACAAAGTGGCAAGGGGCATCTACCCTACTTAGACCAGTTAACTCAAGACCATCGTTCAGTTTGTGAAAACCATGTGCATAAAATCTACAAAAAGAGTAACAATGTGTAACAAAGCGGTAACTATCTGTACATTAAATTTGTATTCAGTTAACACAATACCAGAATTTCGTGCGATCAATGCACGTCAATGCGAACTAGGCAGAAAAGTAACACGCCAAAACAGGTTACTGTCGCCATATAATATGTGTAAAGAATATGTCGGACTACTTTACTTATTACCATCTTCAGTTTATAAAAACATATGAATAAGACCTACACTAAGTTGACACAATACCAACGACCCACGAAGTTTTCGTGCGATCAATTCACGTCAATGCCAACTACACGCAAAAACAGGTTACTTTCATTGCACAATTGGATGAATAAGGTAGGTGATGATTTTTGTTGCCAGATCTAGACCAAACATTTAGACATCATGCTTGCTGTATCTAATTGTTGATAGTTATTTTTTACATGAACTTTACTGCTTAAAACGAAATCGTTAACGTTTTGCTCGAAATTTCTAATTCACATAACTTTAGCGAGAAAATTCTCCACGTGTAAGTTAAAATGGATAATATAATGACTAAGAAAGTAAGCAAAACTATTTTTTGTTTAGATTTATTTAGAAATAAATAATGCATTTCCATGGCTTCGTTTTCAAACTCCGCCATGAAATCGTGGTGGAGAGATAAGTCCTCGTATATGGCAATATAAAATATTAACGTGAAAAGTGAATCCATATATTATTTTGAAATATATAGCAAAACGATTCTATAACAATATAAGAAATGTAAGAGGTAAGCCGTTCTTGCGGGAGTATGATTTTACACCCGTCACGAGAAAACCGTGGCACTGATAAAAAGGATGGTTATACTTGGACGCCGTTCCCAGGTAGCTAGGATCGAGCCTTTTTATTATCTTATACTAAACTTGTAATAGGTCTAAGAATAACGCAAATTGAATACCAAGCTCACAGATTTTTAAAGAGTCTTTAAACAGTTTTGGTTCCCTGTCTGTATGCGACATCGTGGGTGGGAGAGGAACGTAAAGCACGTGCTTCATGTAATGGAATGCATGGCAGCCTCTAACAGTTTCGTTGTATGGGATTTGATATTACTTGGACTAACTTGTTAATTTAGTTGATTACACAGAGATCGATTGATACTTGTCCCACAAAAGGATGTCGCCGGGTAGTCGCAAAATCGACCTCCGGACTACTTTCGTAATATTCGCTGTGTCACTCCGCTGCCATCGCGGTATCGTAAATATGGGCGGTTTAGTTTTGATGCAACCACAAAATCAAGTATGAAGCTGTAAATGCTAGAGTCAAAATACAATTGTGACATATTACATATGTTGCTTTTTTCCGTTAGCTCCGCCCCGACTCGGAGGATTAGTAGTTGTGGTCAATGACAAAAAAGTATAATTAATCTAAATATAAACGTTTTTAAAAAAAAAAAATTGTTTGGGGTTTTTTTTTTTTTTTTTTTTTTTTTTTTTTTTTTTTTTTTTTTTTTTTAAACAAACCCTTTTTGAATAGGTGTATAATAATTACTCCATAAAACCAATATATTTTTCTCCGACGCGATAGCTCAGTCGGTAAGCACACTGCACTGACATGAACAAACTTGCTATCGATCGTGAGTTCGAATCCCAGTGGATATTCTTTTTTTTTCGTCTCCGTAGTTGTTACTTGTTACTTCTCATTGATATATTACTTTTATTACGGTAAACCGCCTACATTTCAAAAGCTACTTTGATCGGCATAGGAAATAATTTTATTTCATGTCGTTTCTATTAACATGTATATCAACAGCCATAGTCTTACAAATATCTTCATGCACGATTTAAATAATAACCGTCTCAATAAGTATAAAATAGATGACAATAGGCCTAAGTATGAACGAATTAAGACCGTTTTGACAGGCAAGGTACAAACGTGTAGTGTTGACCCTTTACTTCAATCGCTTCAATCTCTTCTCTTCCCTTCTATTTTCCACCTTAACTTTAAAAGAAAGATATGCTTCTTCTGTTATCTATGTTCACTTTGTCATCATTTTAAAGATTTTGCATCCAACTAATTAAATGTTTATGACTTCGTTGTTTACTGCAGCCAATCTATGAATCAAAATAATTCACTTCTTTCATAACTCAAGTACCGTGATTTCGTATGTAGTGGAACGAACCTTTTAACAAGCAGTTTGCTTTCGGTTCTATCCACTCGCTATTTGTATTGCACAATGATTTGTATTTACATGTTTTGTAAAAATTGGCGAATAAATATGTTAACGTAACTAAATCCATAAATGGGAACTCCTATCCCCCCCCCTCCCCCCTAAACATGCTGCAAAGCACATTCTCCTTTTTAGCTCGACTATTCGGAGAATATGGAGAGCTATTACAGTCATTTGTGCGTCGGTGTCGGTGGTGGCGTCGGCGTTGCAGCTTTGGTTAAAGTCTTGCCTGCATGGTACTATCATGCACATATCTCAGTAACCACTTATGATATTGACTTGAAACTTTATTTATGTCTTTAGGGGTGTCACACAATCAAGTCAGATAACTCTTGTATAATTTTAGTACAAATTATGGCCCTTGTTTGACTTTGAAAATTTGGTGAAAGTTTTGCTTGCTAGGTATCATCATGCACATATCTCAGTAACCACTTATGATATTGACTTGAAACTTTGTCAATGTCTTTAGGGGTGTCTCACAGTCAAGACATATCAGTCTTGTTTAAATTTAGTGCAAATTATGACCCTTGTTTGACTTTGAAAATCTGGTTAAAGTTTTGCATGCAAGGTACTATTATGCACATATCTCAGTAACCACTTATGGTAGTTATTTCAAACTTAACAATAGTGCTAAGGGGTACATTTTGTATCAACTAACTAATTTACCAAAAATTAAATATATAATGACAGATTTTGACCTTTTTTGATGATTCAACTTTCCTATTAGTTTATACTTAAGAGTCAGCAGAATTTTGTTTTGCTATTATACTGATAAAAGTTTTGTTTTATTAGCAAGCACCCATAATAGTCGAGCTTGTTGTCTTATGGACAGCTCTTGCTAGATTATCTTCTCAAGGAAGTTGTTAAGTTTGAGAAAAATCCTAAGATTTGACTTAAGATGCTACTGGAATATGACCCCAGGTCTTTAATTATGTTAAATATTATACTTAGTATTAAAGACAAATCGTTGTCAAGAATAAAGATTATGTACTGAAATTAAGATAATACATGTTTACAGTTTCAGAATCTTTGTACAGTTGCCAGAAGATGTGCGAGCTGATCATGATCTACACAAGTCGCAAAACCAAACACACTTCTCGCCAACAAAGTCAAGGGTAAGTGACATGTTTTTGTAATGTTCATTCTACTGTATTGTATATACGTGTTTGATTGAATGAATCCGTCTACACGTTAGAACTATTCATTTGAAAACGGAAAACTAAATCATGGTACTGATTCAGCCGATTGTCCCCTGACGACATTGATGCTGGTGAGGTGGTTGTGAGGTGTTTGTGAGGAAGACACACTTTCCGCCAGCCGATTACTTCAAATTGTAAAGGGTGATAACTGAGTAATTTGGTCGTAAAGGCAGACACACTTCAGTCTACAAGCTGGTAAGGTAAAAACAAAAATAATATCAAACAGGGAATGCCACGTACCAAAAACGCAGCCTCCCCAATGCAAATTGAAAAACTTTTTTCAAGCCAGACTCGTTCGTTGCTAGCATGGTAAAGGTCAAATTATACTACCTTTGTTTTATTGAGTGACTGCATGTTCGAGTTTATATGTGTGTTTGGTCGAATACATGTTTACAGGTACAGCAATTTGTTTGTGAAGCCGACATCGCTCTGACGGAATACTGGGATGTGCTTGATGATCATGGTCTACACTGGTCGCAAAGGCAGACACACTTTCCGCCAGCGGGTTAGTTTATACATTTTTTCATTTTTATGTCTAAGTGAATTGATAATGGACTTAACTAGTCGCGAATATTGCCAACTGCACTGGTATTATTGGTACATGTCAGCAGACGACAAGTAGGTATTCAATACTTTTATTCAAGTGAATCATTATAATATAGATAATGAGTTTTAGCTTGGCATTAAAATGGTGCGACTGGTACGTACATGTGTTATATGCTATATAGTATAAGCCTGTAATTATGAGAGAGGTACTGCGCTGATCCACAAAGTGGTTTAAGCCCGGGCAATATGGCATTCTTGGCGGGGTTACAGTTCAACATTATGTAAATTGATTGAATACATGTTTACAGGTGCAGGTTGAGAAGATGCGTTTGTAAAATTGTCGTATTAGCAGTCAATGCCCCCTATAGATGTGCATGGTGATCCTTGTCTACACTGGTCGTGAAAGCAGACTCGCTGACCGCAGGCGGGTAAGTTAAAAATTACTTATGATCTATTTCACCACACTGGTATAGCAGAGGCAAAAGAGGATACATGTTATATATATGACACGACCACTTTTGATACAGTTTGGCTACGTACAGGTGTCTTGAATTAAATACACGTTTTCATGTGCAGCATATACTCGTTTATAAAACGTTTAATAGAATGACTGTGTTGATTTAGCCGATTAAGCCCCGACGACATACATTATGCCTGATGATAATGGTCTACAGTGATTGAAACAGCCGGCTGTCCCCGACGACATGGATGTGCGTGATGATCCTTGCCTTCACTGGCCGTGATAGCAGACTCGCTCATCCCAAGCGGGTAAGTTAAAGCTGACTTTGTAATTGATTGTTTATGCTGATTATACACTGACTTGTTTCCGGTATGACACTTTCAAATTATCTAATTCTCATTGATTTTATTGTAAAGATTGAGTTTGTGCACGCTCTGAATAGCGGGACAAAACATGATGCAGACTTTTGAGGTCAATAATAAAGACTTAGGAAGAAAATTCATATAAATTTCCGAAAACTGACATGGAATTTTGACAGTGTTTATACGGAGGATAGGGGTCTTCGTACCGGTCCTTCCTAGGATTGTTGATAAGGTAAACTAGCTGCGAAGGCAGACTCACTGGCCACCAGGTTTGTTTAAAGTTGAATAACCATTCAAAATGGCCGAACTGAATTAAGGCAAAGACAGAAGCTTACATAGTACATTAAGAAATTACATGTACAGAGTTATTTATTTTATTGACAGATTTAAATGAAATATAGTTTATATAACAAAAATCGTGATATCTTTAATTTTTGACTAGGATAGTCAATAGATATTTACAGATTTTATTTTCTCCATTGCATTAGGTATATGTTTACTGATATTCTACTTCCATTTCCCTATGTTACAGAGTCACATTCGTAGACGCCAATCTACATCAATCGTTATGGTCTGTGCTTGATGACGTTGTGGAAATGGTGTTGCTATGTTGTATGTTTAAATAAACGGAAAAGAACCATCTGGAGTTCAGTGGTTGCAAATGTAGTTCAAAGTAAGTAATGCAGGTAATGGTGTTCTCGTGCCTATTCGATTCAGATGAAACATTCCTCACAAATTTTCATTACATTAACTCGTGACTCCCAATGTCTGCAGTACTAGCGCAAAAAGAAGAAACTGTGGACGTCCCTGTCAAATTTCGCTACCAGGATTTGAACCTGCGAACTACGAGTTAGGAGTGCAACACTTTACATGAAAAGTAGGTACCAGGTTTAGTCTGGTACCCAACTGCGTCCTACAAGTGGTGGTAGGAGGAGGTAATGCAGACAAGCACTGGCTTTTTCGATGAATCTCAGACGGTGACTCGTTACGCTTCAAGTTTTCTTCACAGTTGAGCTTCTATAAATCAGTAAATATTTTTACTGGTTTTTACTGCCTTGCAAAAATATAGTACTGTTAATAAGAAACACGAATTTCCACAATAACTATTTCAAAGTTACTTACACTCTTTTTTCAGTTTCCGACGTGACTTGCCGTAATAGATTCGTCGTTGCCGTATCTAGAAATTTGATTCAACCTGGAGAGATTTTAGACACTTATTCCAAGAACATGACGTATACGTTTCTGAACGTGTGAGAGACGCACACAGTGCTACTTTGACGTCAGAAAAACCTATGTCAGCATCATCCTATTAAAGTGAGTAGAGAGATTTGTATAAAAAAACTCGTTCAGCTGAGTATCAAATGTTCCATTTTACCTTCTGCAACTGAATGGTCTTGAATGGGCATTCCTTTTTCATATGGCCTGCATTGAAATCACAAAAATATTTAATATACTAAACGAAACTCCTAACGCACCACCTGACCTTTTCCTTCTTTATGTCCATTATGTGCCAGTTTATTATAACTATCATTACGCCTTGCAATAATGAAGACACTGGGTAGATACTTCTGTTACAGGAATTTCAAAATGATCAAGTAGTACAAATCATGTGTCAGATAATTCAATTTAACGTTTAAACCTCCGTAGACTTAACATGGGTTATTGCCTTGATGCTTTTGCTTGGGAAACCCACTCTTAAAACTCTCTTCCATATGAAATTTGCACCACTCTGTCAAAAAAACATTTTTTTTTCTTAGAAATTTCAAGTTAAGGTCTTGTGTGCAAGGTACTGTCATGCACAAATCTCAATAACCACTTGAAGTCAAAATTCGAAACTTTTCTACGTTCAGGGGTATCAAAAAATTAAGTTAGATTAATCTTGACTTAATATCTTGCTACTTTCACAATACACATGTTCGTGTTTTGCCTTTTACAGACAAAAATTTTTTTTTATTGTAAAGCAATGTGAATAATTAAGTGCGCTGTCTTACGGACAGCTTTTGTTAATAAAAGTTTTATTGTAAAGCAATGTGAATCGTCGAGCGCGTTGTCTTACGGACAGGTCTTGTTAATAAAAGTTTTATTGTAAAGCAATGTGAATCGTCGAGCGCGTTGTCTTACGGGCAGGTCTTGTTAATAAAAGTTTTATTGTAAAGCAATGTGAATCGTCGAGCGCGTTGTCTTACGGACAGGTCTTGTTAATAAAAGTTTTATTGTAAAGCAATGTGAATCGTCGAGCGCGTTGTCTTACGGGCAGGTCTTGTTAATAAAAGTTTTATTGTAAAGCAATGTGAATAATTAAGTGCGCTGTCTTACGGACAGGTCTTGTTAATAAAAGTTTTATTGTAAAGCAATGTGAATCGTCGAGCGCGTTGTCTTACGGACAGGTCTTGTTAATAAAAGTTTTATTGTAAAGCAATGTGAATCGTCGAGCGCGTTGTCTTACGGGCAGGTCTTGTTAATAAAAGTTTTATTGTAAAGCAATGTGAATCGTCGAGTGCGTTGTCTTACGGACATCTCTTGTTAATAAAAGTTTTATTGTAAAGCAATGTGAATAATTAAGTGCGTTGTCTTACGGACAGGTCTTGTTAATAAAAGTTTTATTGTAAAGCAATGTGAATCGTCGAGCGCGTTGTCTTACGGGCAGGTCTTGTTAATAAAAGTTTTATTGTAAAGCAATGTGAATCGTCGAGCGCGTTGTCTTACGGACAGGTCTTGTTAATAAAAGTTTTATTGTAAAGCAATGTGAATAATTAAGTGCGTTGTCTTACGGACAGGTATTGTTAATAAAAGTTTTATTGTAAAGCAATGTGAATAATTAAGTGCGTTGTCTTACGGACAGGTCTTGTTAATAAAAGTTTTATTGTAAAGCAATGTGAATCGTCGAGCGTGCGTTGTCTTACGGACAGGTCTTGTTAATAAAAGTTTTATTGTAAAGCAATGTGAACCGTCGAGCGCGTTGTCTTACGGACAGGTCTTGTTAATAAAAGTTTTATTGTAAAGCAATGTGAATCGTCGAGCGCGTTGTCTTACGGGCAGGTCTTGTTAATAAAAGTTTTATTGTAAAGCAATGTGAATCGTCGAGCGCGTTGTCTTACGGGCAGGTCTTGTTAATAAAAGTTTTATTGTAAAGCAATGTGAATCGTCGAGCGCGTTGTCTTACGGACAGGTCTTGTTAATAAAAGTTTTATTGTAAAGCAATGTGAATCGTCGAGCGCGTTGTCTTACGGACAGGTCTTGTTAATAAAAGTTTTATTGTAAAGCAATGTGTATCGTCGAGCGCGTTGTCTTACGGACAGGTCTTGTTAATAAAAGTTTTATTGTAAAGCAATGTGAATAATTAAGTGCGTTGTCTTACGGACAGGTCTTGTTAATAAAGTTTTATTTTAAATCATTTTTTTCCCCCCCGCCCCCCCCCCCCCCCCCCCCCCCCCCCCCCCCCCCCTCTTCCCCCCCCCCCCCCCCCCCCCCCCCCCCCCCCCCCCCCCCCCCCCCCCCCCCCCCCCCTTTTCCCCCCCCCCCCCCCCCCCCCCCCCCCCCCCCTTCCCCTTACGGACAGGTCTTGTTAATAAAAGTTTTATTGTAAAGCAATGTGAATCGTCGAGCGCGTTGTCTTACGGGCAGGTCTTGTTAATAAAAGTTTTATTTTAAAGCAATGTGAATAATTAAGTGCGTTGTCTTACGGACAGGTCTTGTTAATAAAAGTTTTATTGTAAAGCAATGTGAATCGTCGAGCGCGTTGTCTTACGGACAGGTCTTGTTAATAAAAGTTTTATTGTAAAGCAATGTGAATAATCGAGTGCGTTGTCTTACGGACAGGTCTTGTTAATAAAAGTTTTATTGTAAAGCAATGTGAATAATTAAGTGCGTTGTCTTACGGACAGGTCTTGTTAATAAAAGTTTTATTGTAAAGCAATGTGAATAATTAAGTGCGTTGTCTTACGGACAGGTCTTGTTAATAAAAGTTTTATTGTAAAGCAATGTGAATCGTCGAGCGCGTTGTCTTACGGGCAGGTCTTGTTAATAAAAGTTTTATTGTAAAGCAATGTGAATAATTAAGTGCGTTGTCTTACGGGCAGGTCTTGTTAATAAAAGTTTTATTGTAAAGCAATGTGAATCGTCGAGCGCGTTGTCTTACGGACAGGTCTTGTTAATAAAAGTTTTATTGTAAAGCAATGTGAATAATTAAGTGCGTTGTCTTACGGACAGGTCTTGTTAATAAAAGTTTTATTGTAAAGCAATGTGAATCGTCGAGCGCGTTGTCTTACGGACAGGTCTTGTTAATAAAAGTTTTATTGTAAAGCAATGTGAATAATTAAGTGCGTTGTCTTACGGACAGGTCTTGTTAATAAAAGTTTTATTGTAAAGCAATGTGAATCGTCGAGCGCGTTGTCTTACGGGCAGGTCTTGTTAATAAAAGTTTTATTGTAAAGCAATGTGAATCGTCGAGCGCGTTGTCTTACGGACATCTCTTGTTAATAAAAGTTTTATTGTAAAGCAATGTGAATAATTAAGTGCGCTGTCTTACGGACAGGTCTTGTTAATAAAAGTTTTATTGTAAAGCAATGTGAATCGTCGAGTGCGTTGTCTTACGGACAGGTCTTGTTAATAAAAGTTTTATTGTAAAGCAATGTGAATAATTAAGTGCGTTGTCTTACGGGCAGGTCTTGTTAATAAAAGTTTTATTGTAAAGCAATGTGAATCGTCGAGTGCGTTGTCTTACGGACAGGTCTTGTTAATAAAAGTTTTATTGTAAAGCAATGTGAATCGTCGAGTGCGTTGTCTTACGGACAGGTCTTGTTAATAAAAGTTTTATTGTAAAGCAATGTGAATCGTCGAGCGCGTTGTCTTACGGACAGGTCTTGTTAATAAAAGTTTTATTGTAAAGCAATGTGAATAATTAAGTGCGTTGTCTTACGGGCAGGTCTTGTTAATAAAAGTTTTATTGTAAAGCAATGTGAATCGTCGAGTGCGTTGTCTTACGGACAGGTCTTGTTAATAAAAGTTTTATTGTAAAGCAATGTGAATAATTAAGTGCGTTGTCTTACGGGCAGGTCTTGTTAATAAAAGTTTTATTGTAAAGCAATGTGAATCGTCGAGCGCGTTGTCTTACGGACAGGTCTTGTTAATAAAAGTTTTATTGTAAAGCAATGTGAATAATTAAGTGCGTTGTCTTACGGACAGGTCTTGTTAATAAAAGTTTTATTGTAAAGCAATGTGAATCGTCGAGCGCGTTGTCTTACGGGCAGGTCTTGTTAATAAAAGTTTTATTGTAAAGCAATGTGAATAATTAAGTGCGTTGTCTTACGGACAGGTCTTGTTAATAAAAGTTTTATTGTAAAGCAATGTGAATCGTCGAGCGCGTTGTCTTACGGACATCTCTTGTTAATAAAAGTCATGGGCCGCCGTTTTAAACGTGTTCTAATTAAAGAATTAAAATTAATAGCTCGTTTAAATAAATGCAAAATGACAGAAGTTATATTGTTATTTGGTTATATTTATATGTTATAGCATTTCCTTATAAACATAATATATATTCTATTAATTACTTCAAGCTCCGCGCCTTTGAGTGACCGGTATGGTTAAGAAAACAAAATTACGTTTATTATATGAGTTTCGTCATGTGTAAGTGTGTGCATTGAAATTTAATACCATAACCTCTTCTTTCTTACGGTTGATAGGAAAAGACCCTCTTACGACCTTGTATGATTGCTTTTCTTTTTAAAGGGACTATCAAAACTCAATTTCATCTGGTAAAAATAATCACCTTATGGCCCCGACAAAAATCTTAAAATTAAGATAATCTCTTCGAAAAGGGTGCCAAAAAGGGGGACGGGAATGGGATTTTGTCAAATCGCTGTTTATTCAGCATATAAACTTCGTAATCTTCTTTGAGACTGTAGTCAGAATTTAATATAATTTTGCATTAAATAAACGCCATTGCATATAAAGTTATCGCCTCTCTCTGAAATGAGCGCGCCAAATACTGCGGGCTGTGTTTCTTAGGTACTCAGTGAAATTATAAGTGCGCAAGTATTTATTTTGTTTATTCTAATCATAACTACCTCTCCGTTTTGAGAGGAACATTTAAGTTGGGCATTTTGTCAAATCGCTGTTTATTCAGCATATAAACTTCGTAATCTTCTTTGAGACTGTAGTCAGAATTTAATATAATTTTGCATTAAATAAACGCAATTTTTATTAGTATATAAAGTGCACGTTATGCTGCCGTTCGTTACTTAAACTTTAACAACATACGGAAGTACCTCCTTCAATTTCACGTAAAGTGTTCATTAATTATCGTAGAGATCTAATATTTGTTCACCTTGAAAATATTTTTTTGGTTCCTTAATGCAGACATGTTCAATATTAGGGGTACGAGTGAATGTAGTGTGGTGATAATATATGACATACATTTCTGTCCTACAGTACAGCAATAATTTCATTTCAGATACATAAAATGCGTTTATGTCATTGATATCGTGTGTAGAGTATACACCAGTATTAATCTGAATTTACCATAGCGACATTTTGTACAAAAATCCTTGTTTCTATGATTTGACTTTGAAACACCTCGGGTAACCAATTTAACGCCGAGTGTCACATTGTTATTATATATCATGAACCAACAAACGAAATAAACCTACCCTTGTGTCAACGTTCAGATCAGTTATAATATACGACAGTGGAATTAATGAATATTCTTCTGTTTCATGATTGATCAATATTTTCCATGTCAGAGGATTAGTACTCGAACGTGTATTGTTTTTCAGCTCTCATGAGCCACCAGCTCAGTGTGAGTTAGTAGGATCGATAAATGTCCGTCATTCACAATTTCCTTCAAACAACATCCCCTTTGAAACCGTTTGGCCAATGGTGATGAAACTTTTTCTTTCTTTTGAGACCCCATTTGGGTAACCCCGGGTGGTAACAACTCTGTTTTTAACATTACTTTAACATTATATTTGAATAATTGAATTGATGGAACAATGATGATGAAACTTGACATGCATGTACCTTGACTGCCCACGTGTATATATGTAGACTAAAACGCAAGAATAGTATAGCTGCTGTAGGCTTACATGACTCTCCATTTTTAGCGAAACTATGTAAGAAATTTGTGTGCTTCTGTGTCGGGTTTTCTTTGATCTTTTTTCACAGAAAGTTCAGAGTTGTTGCCCTTCATTAGCAAAAGCAATCAGAAAAAAAATGAAACGATAGCGTTTTTTTCAGTACATGTACTTAAACCCGTCGTGATGTGTGATGTTTACCGACATGAAACTTTTTTTAACTTTCAATTAAATAGTTGTCGGTGACACTGTTGTTTCTACTTATCGTATATCGTTTGTATCGCTTTATTGTCGAGCCGCTTGCGAAAGCTCGATATAGTTGTGCAAATGGCGGTTCGCTGTATGTGCGTGCGTCCCTCCGTGCGTGCGTCTGCCCGAGTTTAGTTTGTCCTGGCTGTAACTTATCCATGGATCAAGGGATTCTTAAATAACTTGGCACAAATGTTCACCATCATGAGACGGAGTGTCATGCGCAAGAACCAGGTCCCTAGGTCTAAGGTCAATGTCACACTTAGAGGTTAAAGGTCAAATTCAAGAATGACTTTGTCTGGACCATATCTACTTTATGCATGGAGGGATTATGATGTAACTTGGTACAAATGATCACCATCATGAGATAAGAGTGTCATGCGCGAGAACCAGGTCCCTAGTTACAAGGTCAAGGTCACACATAGAGGCCACAGGTCAGATAAAAGAATAATTCAAGAATGACTTTGTCCGGAGCATTTCTTCTTCATGCATGGAGGGATTTTGATGTTACTTGGCACAAATGTTCACCACCATGAGACGGAGTGTCATGCGCAAGAACAAGGTCCCTTGGTCTAAGGTCAATGTCACAGAGGTTAAAGGTCAACTTCAAGAATGATTTTGTCCGGAGCATATCTCTTTCATGCATGGAGGGATTTTGATGTAACTGGACACAAATGTCCACCACCATGAGCTACCCTTGTTTTTAGAATTACTCCCCTTTGTTGTAACTTTAAATAGCTTATATTGTAACTTTTTTATTACTGGCCTTAGTGAAAAATCGAAACCACTTTTCTGTGGTACAACATGCATGTTACATCCAATATTTAGATGTATCATGACCTATCTTTACTTGGTAAGGAGTTAGTCCTTTTGACAGCTGGCGGGCTCGACATGTTGCACATGGGCATCTAGTTTATGTCACATCGTTTGTATGGATTAACATTGGTCGTAATGGCAGAATAACTTATCGCTGACAGTGTTGTTTTTATTTATCGTATAGCGTTTGTATGGATTGATCTTGGTTTACACTGATCGTAAAGGCAGAATCACTTATCGCTGACACTGTTGCTTTTATTTATATCACATCGTTGGTATGGATTAAACTTGGTTAACATTGGTCGTAAAAGCAGATTCACTTATCGCTGACAGTGTTGTTTTTATTTATCTTACCTCGTGTGTATTGATTTATCTTGGTTTACACTGGTCGTAAAGGCAGAATCACTTATCGCCGACACTGTTTTCCTTATCGTGTATCGTTTGTATTGATTGATTTTGGTTTACACTGGTCGTAATAGCAGATTCACTTATCGCTGACAGTGTTGTTTTTAATTATCTTACCTCGTGTGTATGGATTGATCTTGGTTTACACTGTTTGTAAATGCAGAATCACTTATCGCTGACACAGCTGTTTTTACTTATCGTATATCGTTTGTATTGATTTATCTTGGTTTACACTGGTCGTAAAGACAGAATCACTTGTCGCTGACACTGTTGTTGTTTTTTTATATCACATCGTTTGTATGGATTTAACTTGGTTAACATTGGTCGTAAAAGCAGATTCACTTATCGCTGACAGTGTTGTTTTTCCTTATCGTATATCGTTTGTATGGATTGATATTGGTTTACACTGGTCGTAATGGCATAATCATTTATTGCTGCCATTGTTGGTTTTACTTATCGTATACTGTTTGTATTGGTTGATCTTGGTTTACACTGGTCGTAAAGGCAGAATCACTTATCGCTGACACTGGTAGTTTTATTTATTGTATATTGTTTGTATTTATTATACCCCCACAAAACGAAGTTTTGGGGGGGACGTATATAGGAGTGAGCTTGTCGGTTTGTCGGTCGGTCTGTTGCTTTTCATGGTTTTCGGATGATAACTCATGAACGACCTTACCCTTTTGAATACTTTTTGGTACACACGTGCAACTTCATGAAATACAGGTCAAGTTTAACTTTGGGGTCAGTAGGTCAAAGGTCAAGGTCACAGTGACTCTGAACTGTAAAACAGTTTCCGGATGATAACTCATGAAAGGCTTGACCGATTTAAATAATTTTTGGTACACACGTGCAACTTTATGAAATACAGGTCAAGTTCGACTTTGGGGTCAGTAGGTCAAAGGTCAAGGTCACAGTGACTCTGAACTGTAAAACAGTTTCCGGATGATAACTCATGAAAGGCTTGACCGATTTAAATAATTTTCGGTACACAGCTGTAACATCATCAAATACAGGTCAAGTTCGACTTTGGTGTTAGTAGGTCAAAGGTCAAGGTCACAGTGACTCTGAACTGTAATGTAAAACAGTTTCCAGATGATAACTCATGAAAGGCTTGACCGATTTAAATAATTTTCGGTACACAGCTGTAACATCATGATATACAGGTCAAGTTCGACTTTGGGGTCAGTAGGTCAAAGGTCAAGGTCTCATTTACACAAGTTATTGTATAATAACTCAACTCTATGTCCTTGTGGCCATTCCTTTCTTATGGTTGCCATACTTCTGTGACAAAGCTGTATTGTGGGGGTATAATTCGTCACTCTTGTGACAATTCTAGTTGATCTTGGCTTACACTTGTTGTAAAGGCAAAATCACTTATCAATGACATTGTTGGTTTTACTTATCGTATATTGTTTGTTTTGATTGATCTTGGTTTACACTGGTCGTAAAGGCAGAATCACTTATCGCTGACACTGGTAGTTTTATTTATTGTATATCTTTTTAATGGATTGATCTTGGTTTACACTGGTTTTAAAGGCAGAATCACTTATCGGTGACACTGTTTATTTTACTTATATTTCCTCGTGTGCATAGATTGATCTTGGTTTACAGTGGTCGTAATAGCAGAATTACTTATCGCTGACACTGTTAGTTTTATTTATTGTATATCGTTTGTATGGAATGATCTTGGTTTACACTGGTCATAGAGGCATAATCACTTATCGCTGACACTGTTGTTTTTATTTATCGTATATTGTTTGTATTGATTGATCTTTGTTTTCACTGGTCGTAATGGCAGAATCACTTGCCACGGACAGTGTTGTTTTTGATTATCTTACATCGTTTGTATGGACTGGTCTTGGTTTACACTGTTAGTAAAGGCAAATAAGTTTTTGCTGCGGACAATGTTTGTTTTTACTTATCATTATCGGTTGTATGGATTAAATTTTGATACACTAGCCGACGTACAAGGTTATATTTTACCTAGCTTACATCGTTTGTTAGGATTGATTTGTCGTAAAACTGAAATCACTTGCTAAGGGTTGATTTTACTTATCTTAAATCATTTTAGCTCGTCTATTCGGAGAATATGGAGAGCTATTACAGTCACTTGTGCGTCGGCGTCGGCGTTGCAGCTTTGGTTAAAGTTTTGCCTGCTAAGTACAATCATGCTATTATCTCAGTAACCACTTATGATATTGACTTGAAACTTTTTTCATGTCTCTAGGGGTGTCACACAGTCAAGTCAGATTACTCTTGTATAAATTTAGCTCATGTTTGACATTGAAAATTTGGTTAAAGTTTTGCCTGCTAGGTACTTAATTTGGTTAAAGTTTTGCATACTAGGTACTTTCATGCACATATCACAGTAACCACTTATGATTTTGACTTGAAGCTTTATTAATGTCTTTACTCCGTCACACAGTCAAGTCAGATTACTCTTGTATAAATTTAGTACAAATTATGGCCCTTGTTTGACTTTGAAAATTTGGTTAAAGTTTTGCCTGCTAGGTAATATCATGCACATATCTCATTAACCACTTATGATATTGACTTGAAACTTTATTCATGTTTTAAGTGATGTCACAGAGTCAAGACATATCACTCTTGTATAAATTTAGTACAAATTATGACCCTTGTTTGACTTTGAACATTTGGTTTAAGTTTTGCATGCAAGGTACTTTCACGCATATATCTCAGTAACCACTTATGGTAGTTATATCAAACTTAGCAATGTTCAGTGGTACATTTTGCATCAAACAATTAATTTACTAAAAATTAAATGTATAGTGATAGATTTTGACTTTTTTATGATTCAACTTTCCTTGTTTATACTTAATAGTTAGCAGAATTTTGTTTTGCTATTAAACTGATAAAAGTTATGTTTATTTTAAATATTCAGTTTGGTTTCCAACACAATAGTCTCATTATAATGCCCCTGCTGGGATTTGAACCCAGGCCTCTTCCTATATTAACAGGAAGTATTCTACTACTGAACTACAAGGGCGAAAAAAGAGACTTTAGCAACGGAAAGCAACTGAAATTATGAATATAACAATGAAAAAGAGCATTTTTTACCCATTAATCTTCCTACCCATTATCCCATCCGTCCATCTTCCTAACAACCATTTACTAATTTACCTAACCACCCATCTAGATCAAGATGTTAGGAAGGTGGGTGGGTTGTTAAGTATGTGGATAGTTGGATTGAGAGGTGGAGTGGTAGGTAGGTAGGTGGATGGGGAGGTGGAATGGTAGGTAGGTAGGTAGGTAGGTGGATGGGGATGGTGGATTGGTTGGAATTTAGCACTCATCCACCTCCCCATCCACCTACCTACCTCGTCATTCCACTTGGTAGGTAAATAGATGGATTGGTAGGTGGATTGCTTGGTAGGTAGGTGGATGGGTTGGAATTTACCACTCATCCACCTCCCCATCGACCTATCCACATACCCATCCCACTGGGTAGGTGGATTAGTAGGTAGGTAGTTGGATGGGGAGGTGGATGGGTTGGAATTTGGCACTCATCCACCTCACCATCCACATACCCATAGCCATTCCACTGGGTAGGTAGATAAGTGGATTGGTTGGTAGGTAGGTGGATGGGGAGGTGAATCAGTTGGAATTTAGAACTCATCAACCTCCCCGTCCACCTACCTGCCCAGCAATTTAACTGGGTAGGTAGATAGGTGGACTGGTTGGTAGATAGGTGGATTGGGAAGTGGATGGGTTGGAATTTAGCACTTATCCACCTCCCCATCCTTCTACCTACCTAGCCATCCCACTGGGTAGGTAGATAGGTGGATTGGTAGGTTGATTGGTGTGTAGGTAGGTGGAATGGTAGGAATTCAGCACTCATCCACCTCCCCATACACCCACCTACCTAGCCATTCCACTGGGTAGGTAAATAGGTGGATTGGGAGGTGGAATGGGAGGTAGATAGGTGGATCGGGAGGTGGAATGGGAGGTAGATCGGGAGGTGGATGGGTTGGAATTTACCACTCATCCACCTCCCCATCCACCTATCTACCTAGCCATTCCACTTGGTAGGTAGATAGGTGGATTGGGAGGTGGAATGGTAGGTAGATAGGTAGATTGGGAGGTGGAATGGTAGGTGGATGGGGAGGTTGATAGGTAAAAATTTAGCACTCATCCACCTATCTACCTAGCCATTCCACTGGGTAGGTAGATAGGTGGATTGGTAGGTGGATTGGTTGGTAGGTAGGTGGATGGGGAGCTAGATGAGTTGGAATTTAGCACTCATCCACCTCCCCATCCACCTACCTACCTAGCCATTCCAGTGGGTAGGTAAATAGGTGGATTGGTTGGTAGGTAGGTGGATGGGGAGGTGGATGGGTTGGAATTTACCACTCATCCACCTCCCCATCCACCTACCTGCCTAACCATTCCACTAGGTAGGTAAATAGGTGGATTGGGAGGTGGATTGGTTCGTAGGTAGGTGGATGGGGAGGTGGATGGGCTGGAATTTAACACTCATCCACCTCCCCATACACCAACCTACCTAGCCATTCTACTGGGTAGGTAGATAGGTGGATTGGGAGGTGGAGTGGTAGGTAGATAGGTGGATCCGCAGGTGGATGGGTTGGAATTTAACACTCATCCACCTCCCCATCCACCTACTTAGCCATTCCACTGGTTAGGTAGATAGGTGGATTTGGAGGTGGAGTGGTAGGTAGATAGGTGGATCGGCAGGTGGATGGGTTGGAATTTAACACTCATCCACCTCCCCATCCACCTACCTACCTAACTATTCCACTGGGTAGGTAAATAGGTGGATTGGTAGGTGGATTAGTTCGTAGGTAGGTGGATGGGGAGGTGGATGGGTTCAAATTTAGCACTCATCCACCTCCCCATCCACCTACCTGCCTATTCCACTAGGTAGGTAAATAGGTGGATTGGTAAGTGGATAAGTTCGTAGGTAGGTGGTTGGGGAGGTGGATGGGTTCAAATTTAGCACTCATCCACCTCCCCATCCACCTACCTGCCTAACTATTCCACTAAGTAGGTAAATAGATGGATTGGTAGGTGGATTAGTTCGTAGGCAGGTGGTTTGGGAGGTGGATGTGTTGGAATTAAGCACTCATCCATCTCCCCATACACCTATCTACCTAGCCATTCCACTGGGTAGGTAGATAGGTGGATTTGGAGGTGGAGTGGTAGGTAGATAGGTGGATCGGCAGGTGCATGGGTTGGAATTTAGCACTCATCCGTCTCCCCATCCACCTACCTACCTAACCATTTCACTGGGTAGGTAAATAGGTGGATTGGTAGGTGGATTAGTTCGTAGGTAGGTGGTTTGGGAGGTGGATGTGTTGGAATTTAGCACTCATCCATCTCCCCATACACCTATCTACCTAGCCATTCCACTGGGTAGGTAGATAGGTGGATTTGGAGGTGGAGTGGTAGGTAGATAGGTGGATCGGCAGGTGCATGGGTTGGAATTTAGCACTCATCCGTCTCCCCATCCACCTACCTACCTAACCATTTCACTGGGTAGGTGGATTGGTAGGTGGATTGGTTGGTAGGTAGGTGGATGGGTTGGAATTTAGCACTTATCCACCCCCATCCACCTATCTTCCTAGCCATTCCACTGGGTAGGTAGATAGGTGCATTGGGAGGTGGAATGGTAGGTAGATAGGTGGATGGGGAAGTGGATGGGTTGGAATTGAGCACTCATCCACCTCCCCATCCACCTATCTACCTAGCCATTCCACTGGGTAGGTAGATAGGTGCATTGGGAGGTGGAATGGTAGGTAGATAGGTGGATGGGGAAGTGGATGGGTTGGAATTGAGCACTCATCCACCTCCCCATCCACCTATCTACCTAGCCATTCCACTGGGTAGGTAGATAGGTGCATTGGGAGGTGGAATGGTAGGTAGATAGGTGGATGGGGAAGTGGATGGGTTGGAATTGAGCACTCATCCACCTCCCCATCCACCTATCTACCTAGCCATTCCACTGGGTAGGTAGATAGGTCGATTGGGTGGTGGAATGGCAGGTAGATAGGTAGATTGGGAGGTGGATGGGTTGGAATTGAGCTCTCATCCACCTCCCCATCCACCTACCTACCTAGCCATTCCACTGGGTAGGTAGATAGGTGCATTGGGTGGTGGAATGGTAGGTAGATAGGTAGATTGGGAGGTGGATTGGTTGAAAGGTAGGTGGATGGGGAGGTGGATGGGTTGGAATTGAGCACTCATCCACCTCCCCATCCACCTACCTACCTAGCCATTCCACTGGGTAGGTAGATAGGTGCATTGGGTGGTGGAATGGTAGGTAGATAGGTAGATTGGGAGGTGGATTGGTTGGAAGGTAGGTGGATGGGGAGGTGGATGGGTTGGAATTGAGCACTCATCCACCTCCCCATCCACCTATCTACCTAGCCATTCCACTGGGTAGGTAGATAGGTGCATTGGGAGGTGGAATGGTAGGTAGATAGGTGGATGGGGAGGTGGATGGGTTGGAATTTAGCACTCATCCACCTCCCCATCCACCTACCTACCTAGCCATTCCACTGGGTAGGTAGATCGGTGGATTGGGAGGTGTAGTGGTAGGTAGGTAGGTGGGTGGGGAGGTGGATGGGGAAGTGGATGGGTTGGAATTTAGCACTCATCCACCACCCCATCCACCCTATCTACCTAGCCATTCCACTGGGTAGGTAGATCGGTGGATTGGGAGGTGTAGTGGTAGGTAGGTAGGTGGGGAGGTGGATGGGGAAGTGGATGGGTTGGAATTTAGCACTCATCCACCACCCCATCCACCTATCTACCTAGCCATTCCACTGGGTAGGTAGATCGGTGGATTGGGAGGTGTAGTGGTAGGTAGGTAGGTGGGGAGGTGGATGGGGAAGTGGATGGGTTGGAATTTAGCACTCATCCACCTCCCCATCCACCTATCTACCTAGCCATTCCACTGGGTAGGTAGATCGGTGGATTGGGAGGTGTAGTGGTATGTAGGTAGGTGGGGAGGTGCATGGGGAAGTGGATGGGTTGGAAATTAGCTCTCATCCACCTCCCCATCCACCTATCTACCTAGCCATTCCACTTGGTAGGTAGATTGGTGGAATGGCTAGGTAGATAGGTGGATTGGGAGATGGATGGGTTTGAATTGAGCACTCATCCACCTCCCAATCCACTTACTTACCTAGCAATTCCACTGGCTAGGTAAATAGGTGGATTGGTAGGTGGATTGGTTGGTAGGTAGGTGGATTGGGAGGTGGATAAGTTGGAATTTACCACTCATCAACCTCCCCAACCACCTACCTGCCTAACCATTCCACTGGGTAGGTAGATAGGTGGATTGGGAGGTGGAATGGTAGGTAGATAGGTGGATTGGGAGGCGGATGGGTTGGAATTTACCACTCATCCACCTCCCCAACCACCTACCTGCCTAGCCATTCCACTGGGTAGGTAGATAGGTGGATTGGGAGGTGGAATGGTAGGTAGATAGGTGGATGGGGAGGTGGATGGGTTGGAATTTAGCAGTCATCCACCTCCCCATCCACCTATCTACCCAGCCATTCCAGTGGGTAGGTAGATCGGTGCATTGGGTGGTGGAATGGTAGGTAGAAAGGTAGATTGGGAGGTGGAATGGTAGGTATGTAGGTGGATGGGGAGGCTGATAGATTGGAATTGAGCACTCATCCACCTCCCCATCCACCTACCTACCTAGCCATTCCACTGGGTAGGTAGATAGGTGGATTGGGAGGTGTAGTGGTAGGTAGGTAGGTAGGTGGGGAGGTGGATGGGTTGGAATTTAGCTCTCATCCACCTCCCCATCCACCTATCTACCTAGCCATTCCACTTGGTTGGTGGATTGGTGGAATGGCTAGGTAGATAGGTGGATTTGGAGGTGGAATGGTAGGTATGTAGTTGGATTGGGTGATGGATGGGTTGGAATTTAGCACTCACCCCCCCCCCCCCCCCCCCCCCCCCCCCCCCCCCCCCTTTTTTTTTTTTTTTTTTTCCCCCCCCCCCCCCCCCCCCCCCCGCTCCACCTCCCAATCCACATACTTACCTAGCAATTCCACTGGCTAGGTAAATAGGTGGATTGGTTGGTAGGTAGGTGGATGGGGAGGTGGATGGGTTGGAATTTACCACTCATCCACCTACCTTCCTAGCCATTCCATTTGGTAGGTAGATAGGTGGATTGGTTGGTAGGTAAGTGGATGGGGAGGTGGATGGGTGGATAGGTTGGTGGATGGGGAGGTGGATGGGTAGATGACGAGGCGGATTGGTTGGTAGGTGCATAGGTAGGTGTATGGGGAAGTGAATAGGTTGGAATTAATATGGTTTATAAAATGGATATGGATAGGTGGTGTTTGATTGGAAAATTAGAGGTTGATGTTGGATGTCATTAAAAGGTTTTTTTTATTTTTAACTCCGATGGGAAATTAAATTGAAATTGGCCCAGTTGATAAGGAGGAAAGGTCGCTTGAAGCAGTCGTTGGCAACGATGATCACAATAGCTCACCATGGACACTTTGTGCTCAAGTGAGCCAAAATCTATATTTATAGAAAAGGGCAGTAGCGCTCTGACTGGACAGTTCTGAGTAAGTTTTGTGAAAATCTTTTGTAATACTTATCAAAGAAATGCAAGCAGGTCACTGTAACCTTGACTCACAGACGCCAAAGCAGTTTGGATTATCTACTCAGTAAGACAGACCAAATACTCCTATAAGTTGATAAGAAGATGTAGAAACATTGAACAGAAATTATCTTCAAAGTTCTGGTCAATGTGACCTTGACCCTTGATCCACTCCAACTAAAAACAGTTGGGATCATCTACAGGTTATAGCCAACCTTATCAGCATGTTTGAAAAAGTTAAAAGTAAGTGGTGACCTGACGATAAGCTAGCGGATGTCACTGTGACCTTGACCTTTGACTCACTGGCCCCAAAATCAGTATAGATAGTCTACAGTAAGACCATTCTCATCTTCTTAAGTATGAATATTGTAGGTGATACTGAATTCAAGATATAAAACGGAATTGATTTTCAAAGTTTGTGTCACTGTGACCTTGACTTTTAACATATTGACCAAAAAAACAATTCCAGAATGCAGGCAATCTTCTGATCAAGTTTCGTGAAAGTTGAATGAGAATTGTGACGATTGTAGAGCATTATCAAGGACCTTTGACCCAATGACCCTAAAACAGTAGTGGATATATACAGGTTGTAGGCAAAATTCCGAGTTAATTTATGAAAGTCAGTTGAAAATTGTGACCTGCAGAGTGTTATCAGTAAAAAGTTTACGGACAGACAGATGGACAGACAAATCACCATGGCATTAACTCTGCTGGGCTTTGCCCAGTTGAGCTATAAAAATGCAATGTACTCACTCGCTTGCTCGGATATCTTCTTCTGTGATATTCTGCTTGGAAGATGACGTCATATAACGCTGTGCCGGTAGTCTGGCAAGGTCATCTGTAATTAAAATACACATATACAGGTATCGTCTGCTGTAGCGAAATGAAATAACAGATTCAGGAATAATATATCTGTCAGATAAATGACACAAATCAAAATGAAATAACAGATTCAGGAATAATATATCTTTCAGATAAATGACACAAATCGAAATGAAATAACAGATTCAGGAATTATATATCTTTCAGATAAATGACACAAATCGAAATAATTTGGTGCGGAAATATACAAACCTGTAAGTTGGGGGTCTTTCTCTGTGATGATCCTCTTCGCACAATAGTGTAGTAAACCGCAATGACCGTACCTTTTTCTATATTGCCCTGCAGTTTACTGAAATAAAAGAAGTCGGTAGATCTAGTAACCATTCAAATTTACTGAAAAAATGCACAAACCGAAAAATTTAGGAAACTTGTCCATCTTACTTTTCAGATGACTTGAGTATTTTAGCCTTAGAAGTTCGCTACAAAAAGGGTCCTAACTAAATGAAAAATTATCAAGCACCAAATACCGATAATATTTATAAACAGACAAAACACGGTCGGATGGACGCACATACATACGGACGGACAAGATAACTGCAGTATATCCCCTTTAAACTTAGTCTAGGCGTGTACAATAAGAGTATATTCAATAAAATAAAACAAAACACTTAAGTGAAAAATACACACAACATTATACATAACAACGCGATACTTATACGGAAACAACAAATGTTTTCCTCTCTGAGCATCGCCATGGACAATAGCATCGTATGTTTCCTCTGAACATCGCCCTGGACAATGGCATCATATGTTTTCTCTCTGAACATCGCCCTTGACAATTGTACCTTCCGAAACGAGTGTCGAGGTTCAACAACAGGATCTGATCTGCAATATATTTTTTTCATAGAAGACACACAAACCGAAATATTCGTAAATATACACACCGGATACCTTGTCCTAACAATAAGTATGGCACAGCACACTACCGGTATCTTCTTAATGTAATCTACTGTATTTAGTATTCCACATTTAAATGATGTTACTGTAAACAAGTCAATAAGGCAAAACCTCCACGACTCTAAATGAGTACGAAAATTATTACTTAAGTTAGCTGCTCGCTCTCAGTTGCCGTTGATTTTTTTTTAAATAACATACTAATACAAAAATGTACTAGATACCCACGTGCAACATGTCGAGCGCGCCAGCTGTCAAAAAGACTAACTCCTTACCTAGTAGAGATAGGTCACAGTACATCTAAATATTAGATGTAACATGCATGTTGTACCGCAGAAAAGTGGTCTCGATTTTTCTATACGGCCAGTAATAAACAATACAGTATAAGCTATTTATAGTAACAACAAAAGGAAGTTATTCTAAAAACAAGGGTAGCTCATGGTGGTGAACATTTGTGCCAAGTTACATCAAAAATCCCTCAATGCACGAAGAAGAAATGCTCCGGACAAAGTCATTCTTAAATTATTCTTGAATCTGACCTTTGACCTCTATGTGTGACATTGACCTTTGACTAGGGCATGACACTCTATTTTATGATGGTGAACAGTTGTACCAAATTACATCAAAATCCCTCCATGCATGAAGTAGATATGCTCCGGACAAAGTCATTCTTGAATTTGACCTTAGACCTAGGGACATGATATTCTATCTCATGATGTTGAACATGTGTACCAAGTTATTTAAGAGTCCCATGATCAATTGATGATAAGTTACAGCCCGGACAATCTAAACTCGGACGGACGGACGCTCGCTCGCAGGCACGCACATACACCGAACCGCCATTTGGACAACTATATCGACAAAAAACTAAAGGCTAGAATCAACAATAGAAGTAAAAATCTAGGTAGGAATTTGCAAAAATTGATTGAAATGCTGGTTTTATATTGGAATTTCAAAAGAGTATTTTTTCGTATCTACAAATATACGTGACAGGAATTTATACTGGAACCTTTTTATATGACAGCTTTTACTTGGAAATTTACGACTCGGATACAAAGAAGCCAACTGCATTGAGTTCGCCAACTGTAATGAGAATACATTAAAAGACAATGCAAGAATGCTACAGAGCAAGTTTGTTGACATTCCATCGATTGAGAAGAAGTTGTCCAAAGATTCTAGTAGCACCGGAACTATTTCGTCATTTATGAGAGAAAATAGCATCTGCAGTGAAAGGACGGATTTTAACTACATGTATTTTGTTATTTTAAGGAAAAAATCACTAATCTAAAAAAAAGGAAAATTACACAACGGTTTATTCTTTAATCTTTCCCTTCAACAATGGTGTCTTCCTCTCTGGTGATTGCTCCAGACACAACAGAATGATAATGAAATATTCATACCGGAAACGGCAAATGTCTTCATCTCCAGTAATTTCCCTGGAAAAAGGCGAGTACCGGTATTTTCTGTAGACTTCGACAGTAACATCTACAATAAAAGAGCAGATTACATGAGATATGTAAATTTTCATAAATAAGGGGCCAATTTCAGAAACCAAATCCCTGGGCGCATTCAATTTAGACCCAGAGGTCAATAAAATCGATTTGAACAATCTTGGTAGAGGTGCACTGGACAATGCTACTTGCAAAATATGTAAGCTCTAGGCCTTGTGGTTTCAGAGAAGATTTTGAAAGTTTTCCCTATATCAGCCTATGTAAAATCAAGAAATCCTTACCCCGTGCGGGATTAAAATTGATCAAGGCGTAAGGCATGGTGTTTATCACTTCTGCGAAGTATCATTAAACCGGGGTTTTGGAGATTTAGCGTCCACAAGATTTTACTATCTCGATCCCATGACTAACCTTTGACCTAGTGACCCTAAACATCGACCATGTACAACTAAGCATTGTACTTAACACTTCTGTGAAATATCATTAAATTCTGACAATGGATTTTGGAGATTTAGCGTCCACAAGATTTTACTATCTCGAGCCCCTGACACCTTAACCTTTGATCTAGAGACCCGAAACATGGACCATGCACAACTAGGCATAGTACTTATCACTTGTGTGAAGTATCATTAAATTCTGACAAGAGATTTAGAAAATTTAGTGTCTCGAGCCCCCGACAGAGAGATTTTACCAGCTCGAGCCCCTGTGACTTTGACCTTTGACCTAAAGACCAAAAACATTGACCATGAACAACTAGGTATTGTACTTGTCACTTCTGTGAAGTATCATTAAATTCTGACCAGGGGTTTAGGAGGTTTAGCGTTCACAAGATTTTACTATCTCGAGCCCCTGTGACCTTGACCTTTGACATAGAGACCCGAAACACGGACCATGCACAACTAGGCATTGTACTTATCAAATGTTTGAAGTATCATTTAATAATTCTGAGCAGGGGTTTTGGAGATTTAGTGTCCATAAGATTCCGTCTACAGACAGACAGACTGACGGACGGACAGACGGACGGATAGACGTACAGACAAGCTGAATCTAGTATCCCCCCTTACACTTTGTGTTCGGGGGTATAAAGATACACGGAATGTTATACCCCTATCCCATCTCAAAAATAGATTAACTGAACTTTATACCAGAAAGAATAGTTTGTCAATATTCGGTTTCCATTACAACAAGTTAACGTAAATTTAGTAATTGCACTATGGAGCTACAGTAACAACACATTTAGTCTTTAAATTCTTCCTACTATACTTATGTGCCTGCCCAATGATCGAGAAGCATATTATTACAAAGTTCAAAATTTTCAAAACAATAAAAAGGTGAAGGGGATTTTCAAATAACCACATCTGAAATAAGCCATTACCGTATTTCTATCCATAGCTTTAATCTTATATGACCATTATCATTATTAGTCTGATAATAATTAATATTTTTATGAACGTTTGCAGAAAAAAAAAACATTAAAAAATGTTTTTAAGCTGAAAAAGAAAAATAAACGCAAGAAAAATGTTTTAAACTAGATGGGTGTTCATAAGAACGCTTGTGTCGCCATTACGCTTTGTCAGAATAACCAATAATGTTGTGACAAAATCTAAGTACAAAAAGGGGCATAACTCTGTCAAATATGATCTTGACCAACAAAATTTGGTGGCATCATAACGCTTATCTCATAAGCAATACAATTGTAAAGTTTGATGAAGAAATCTTAAGAAATGGCAAAGTTATAGCCACCATTAAGTTTTCGTGACAAACATCTAAGTACAACAAGAGCTGTCTCATGACAGCACGCTCGACTATTCGAAAGCTTGTTGGTAAAATTTTTTTTTTGTCTAAGAACAGGTGTATTGTGTAATTGTCTATAGAAATTAAGGTCAAAGATATGAAACTTGTTCAAAGACCTATGTAAATGTACATTACGCGCAAAGCCTTACTCTGGATTCTGTAAGCTAACTGGGGGAGGAGGGGGAGGAGGGGGGGGGGATAATTCAAAGAAATACATGACCTTGTGTATTTGATCATCAATAACTTTGTAACGTTTCAAAATTGATATGTATAAAATTAAAAAAGCATGACCGCTGCATGCTGCATAATTATTCTATGACATTTCAAAAGTAAGCCATTTGAGCATTTCTAATAATAGTCTGGTAAAAACTGTGACAAATTTCTAAGTTAAAAAGGGGCATAAATATGTCAAAAATCAAAAACATTGGTGAAGATGTTGATAGTAAACATTCATTTTAAGTTTCAAGTCAATACGTTTGATAGTTTTCAAGATATTTGACTTCATAAAAATCTTTAACTAAAAATTCTAAGTTAAAAAGGGGCATAAATCTAACAAAAATCAAAACAGAGTAATGGGGATTGTTTCTTCAGGTGAAGATGTTGATGGTGGACACATAATTTGAGTTTCAAGTCAATACCTTTGAAAGTATTCAAAATTTTTGACTTTATAAAATCTTTTACCAAATATTATATGTTAAAAAGGGGCATAAATCTGTCAAAAATCAAAACAGAGTTATGGGAATTGTTTCCTTTGGTGTAAATGTTGATGATAAACATATAATTTGAGTTTCAAGTCAATACCTTTGATAGTATTCAAGGTATTTGAATTTATAAAAAACTTTAACCAAAATTTCTAAGTTAAAAAGGGGCATAAATCTGTCAAAAATCAAAACAGAGTTATGGGAATTGTTTCCTCATGGTAAACATATAATTTGAGTTTCAATTCGATACCTTTGATAGTATTCAAGATATCTGACTTTATAAAAAACTTTAACCAACGCAGACGCCGACGCCTGAGCGAGTGCAATAGCCTCCTTATTCTTCGAATAGTCGAGCTAAAAAGGAGCGTAACTCTGTCAAATATTACCTTGACCTACCAAAATTTGGCGGTATCACAACCCTTTTGACATAAGCAATACAATTTGAAAGTTTGATGAAGAAATCTTAAGAAATGGCAAAGTAATAGCAAAAATCTAAGTACAAAAAGGGGCCATGTTAACTCTGTCAAATATGACCTTGACCTACACAATTTGGCGGCATCATGACCCTTTTGTCATAAGCAATACAATTGTAAAGTTTGATGAAGAAATCTTAAGAAATGGCAAAGTTATAGCCAACGTTAAGTTTGTGTGACGGACGGACCGATGGACGGACAGACAGACAAAGCGATCCCTATGTATCGCCTCTTCTCCGAAAGGGCGACACAAAAATGGATTTGGATGGGATTTGAACTCCACAGCCACTGACTTGCGTGCTGAAGGAAATAAATAAGCTGACATAATATTTAACGCAATTGGAGAGTAACAGTTGGAGGTGCTTCGTTATGGATTGAATATCTTAATTTCGAGTTATGTATGTCGAATACCACTCAATCGATCTTCAATGTTACATCATCAGGTGCTTACGGAGGTAATTAAGCGAAAATAGGCAAAGGTTATTTCAATTTTTTTTTCTAAGTCTATAACCTGATGATTGAAATGACATGTGAAAATCGAAATCTGGAGGACTGAGGTTATCTGATCAATATATACGAGTTGTCGAAAATAAGTAGAAGAAAACCAAACGTCGTTCAAGAAACGAAACCATGTATCATGCAAGGACCATTTTAGAGGTGCCTGCACCAGGAAAAAGTCTTAAGTAAACCAATAGATTATCTTTTCTGATATGAATACGCGTTGGTTTACTTATTAAGCGAAACTGACCAAATATGAACGCCTCGCCCACACCCCTTCCCAATTAATGTACATGCCTTTTTTATTGTTGGATCTGTTATACATACATTGTACCTTACACTCGTTAATTTTACCAAAACTTTTAGAATTACGGATATTACAGTAATAACTGATAACAAAGTACAGAATTCACATTCACGACTAGTTTAGTAAGATGTTAAGCTAGGAGTAGCTGGTTCAAGTCTTACTGCAGGTCTTATTAAAAGTTATCTATCTTGATCATAAGTACTGTATATACATGTGTATTCTGCCCTTACTTGAAAGGTTAAAAAGTTTTTTCAACGGATTCACTAACTGAACGGTACTGAAAAAAACGCTATTGTTTGATTTGTTATTTTGCTTTTTTCTGTTTGCTTTTGCTAATGAAGGGCAACAACTCTGAACTTTCTGTTTATTTCGTTTACACATGTGGTTTGTAGGTTCAGGATATAGAGTAACAATATAGAGGCGGATCAGTGGTACAGTGGTTAACGTGCTGGACTAGTAAACCATGGATCGAAGGTTCGATCTCCCGCTCCTCCACTAACATAACTAATATCGGTACTGTACACCGGGCATGTTAAAGAACCAGCCCAGGGGTGTCTCTGCAACGCGATAAATTGCAATACGCAGTACTGTATTGCAATACGTATTGCTATATATTGAGGGTGAATAACTCTTACAAAAATATACTTTGAAGTATTCACACTTGGTTATGATATGGTAATAAAGTAATGAATCATTCCTTGTGCACAATAATTAAAGTTTATTTGTTGCCTTTTTGAGTTTTGAGGTCGAACAATATACTGTCCGTTATTACTAAGTTACTGTCCGTTATTGTCGTCACGGAAAATACCAAATTATTCAAATGCAAGTTTCAATTAATAAATGACGGAGAAATTGCTCTTTTTTATTTTCATAAAATACCGCGGTACGGGGTGAAGCCATACCGGTACGAATAACACGTCTCATTAGCTTATCACATTTAAATGCACAGCAACCAAAAATTGCTTTTATAAAACTGTCACCAAAAAAAACTATGAGCATAATGTCACTTTAAGTAGCAGCACTATTTATCGTGCATCCCTAGTAGTACAAAATCTTTTACGCTTGGTTGTTATTTTATAAGAAAAAATTTCCAACGTTTATCATAAGTCAATTGATATCCTGATATAAATTCGTACAGGTAATAATTTATTTTATTCAATGTTAATGAAACGAAAAGAGCTTATATCAATGATTAAGGGTGATAACTGTGTAAGCTCAGCTTGGTAGCTTTGTCGTTAGCGCGTAAGCGGAGAATGCAGGGGTTCGAATCCTGGTCCAGGCCTTATTTTCTCCATCCTGACATATTCATTCCGTACTGAATAAAAAGCTTTTTTCGATAAAGATCTAACTTACAATCACTTCCGAATACGGAATTGACCGTACTCTTTAAAGGTACTTTTGTTTGCACATTTACGTTAATCTTTCTTGAATTGGTTAATAATCTAAGAATGCTAAACCATAATTCATATCTATCAACAAAATATGCTTGATACCAACCAAATTAATGTTGATTTTAATGTTGAATATTTTATTCTTTCTCGGTCGGTGAATACCGGTTTGCCAAATACATTACTGGTAAAATCTATAAGACAATACATGAAGACTTTACTTTGTTTTCCTGATATAATATGTTTCGATAGATATTTAATTTTATGTTAGGGACAAAAGATAACAAGTGGCTGGTTAGCTCAATACTTGTGAGAGACATTATGTAAAAAAGGAAAGGGTGTCAATCAAGATACAGGTTATATTTTATGACCATTTGACATTTTTGGTGCCTTCCGAGCTGAATAAAAAAATTCTACACAAGTACTAGCTTACATAATCACTTGCATCAATACTAAAAATTAAGCCGAAAAGCTACTCAATATTTTAAAGGCTAATTTTTTGAAAATTGCTCATCGAGTGTTGTCGTTTGTAAACATGACTTATTGGGTCGACCACATCGTTTCGATTTATTAGACCTTTATGCGTAAATAGTTACATTATCTACGTTAATCATTTAAATACTGTAACGACGAACATTACGTTGCTGACTCGTTGTCCAAACCCGACATAATACACTAAAGATAAACTTCTTAATACCTACATAAGCAAGTGGAAACATTGAATATATTATTCCATACCGCATCTGTAGTACCTGTTCTTTTTACGATTACTTTTAAGTCGGGTAATTTAGAGAAGACTTGACTTTGATGTGCAGTATGCCAGTTTGCGTCTTAATATAAATATGTGTAAAAAGGATGTAAAATTATTAAATGTTGTTATGGCCAGTACTTGTTGAGGACATTATGTGTAATCAAAGAAGTTTCAGTTCAGATACTGATTATATTCAATTATGAAACGTTTTTCGAATTGTTGCTATGTGAAAGATGTAAGTTTTACGACTGTTGTAGACGCTAATACAGTGACATACATAAGCGCAATTAATGTGTGAATTGAAATTACTGTACGAAAGGGTATCAATATATTTTGGCAAATATTTTAAAACACATTCGCTCGTCCTAAGTTGCATTGTACCAAGATCTTTTGAAACTTTTTTACCCAAGCCTTTCGACGATATTAATGAACGTTTTAAGGAATTTCATAGGAGGTAACGTCCGGTACGGTATCAACTAGTCCAGGACCTACGTGTTCTTAGATGTAACGAATACACATATTTAATTGCAGGTCAATCTGATGAAAGTCAAATCATAATCAAATTTGTACAAAAGGTTGCTGAGACTGGTGCCTAGACTTTACATTCGATTGCAATAACAGAAAAACGCAATTTACGTATCAGAATTAAGTTATTGCTGTAATGTAGGCAGAAATAATTACTTGCTCATAATATTATCACCTTATATATTAAACACAGCCCACAATCTTTGGCCGCTCATTTCAGATAGGCGATAACTTTATATGCAATGGCTTTATTTCAAAATGAACAAATTATAGGAACTTTTACGTGAATTTCAAAGAAGTACTTACCAAGTTTATATCTGAATATATAACGATTTGACATATTTTCCGTACCGATTGTCGGCCATATTTTCACGTCATATATCTAATTTCATGATTTTGTTGGGGACAAGGTTTGATATATGCTACCAGCTGAAATTGAGTTTTTTGTCCTTGTAAAAACGGACAAACAGACAGATCACAAAATCGTTCCGTACGGTATTCAGTCACTGAACTCAAAATAAGGACAGTTATGGTATTAAATTACATGCACACTTATAATTTGACTGAAATATCATAACGTAATGTCCGTAATCTTAGTGGAGCATGCAATGGCGTGTATTTAATTATAGAATATATATTAAATTTGATTATAAGTGCTACAACATAAGATATAACCAAATATATGCTGAATATATATCGATTTGACAAAATCCCATTGCCGTCCCCCTTTTTGGCCCTATTACGGCGGCCAGTGTTAAGCTACTGACTTTTCTTAACAAGAGCTGACCGTAAGACAGTTTGCGCTCGACTATTCACATTGCTTTACAATAAAACTTTTATTAACAAGACCTGTCTGTAAGACAGTTCGCTCAACTATTCACACTACTTTACAACAAAAGAAAACTTTTGTCTGTAAAAGGCAAAACGAACACTTGTAGTGTCAAAGTAGCAAGATATTAAGTCAAGATTTATTTAACTTAATTGTTTTATACCCCTGAACGTAGAAAAGTGTCGAATTATGACTTCAAGTGGTTACTGAGATTTGTGCATGACAGTACCTTGCATACACGACTTTAACTTGAAATTTCTAAGAATAATAAAAACATTTTTGACAGAGTGGTACAAATTTCATATGGAAGAGAGTTTTAAGAGTGGGTTTCCCCAAAGCATCAAGGCAATAACCCATGTCAAGTCTACGGAGGTTTAAACGTTAAATTAAATTATCTGACACATGATTTGTACTACTTGATCATTTTGAAATTCCTTGACAGAAGTACCCAGTGTCTTCATTATTGCAAGACGTGCTGATAGTTATAATAAACTGGCACATATTGGACGGGTTGATAATTAAATAAGGAAGGAAAATTTCAGGTTGTGCGTTTCGTTTAGTATAGGCCTACACTGTATTAGATCTAATTATTTTTGTGATTTCAATGCAGGCCATGTGAAAAAGGAATTCCCATACAACACCATGCAGTCGCAGAAGGTAGAATAGAACAGTTTATACAAAAATCTCTACTCACTTTAATAGGATGATGCTGACATAGGTTTTTCTGACGTCAAAGTAGCACTGTGTGCGTCTCTCACACGTTCCGAAACGTAAACGTCATGTTCTTGGGGTAAGTGTCTAAAATATCCATGGTTGAATCAAATTTCTAAATACGGCGACGACGAATCTGTTACGGCAAGTCACATCGGAAACTGAAAAAAGAGTGTAAGTAACTTTGAAATAGTCATTGTGGAAATTCGTGTTACTTAATAACAGTCAAATATTTTTGCACAGTAGTTAAAACCAGTAAAAATATTTACTGATTTATAGAAGCTCAACTGAAGAAAACTTGAAGCGTAACGAGTCACTCCCGTCTGAGATTCCTCGAAAAAGCCAGTGCTTGTCTGCATTACCTCCTCCTACCACCACTTGTAGAACACAGTTGGGTACCAGACTAAACCTGGTACCTATTTTTCATGTAAAGCGTCGTGCACTCCTAACTCGTAGTTAGCAGGTTCAAATCCCGTTAGCGAAATTTGACAGGGACGCCCACAGTTTCTTCTTTTTGCGCCAGTACTACAGTCATTGAGAGTAGCTAATGTAATGAAAATTTGTGAGAAATTTTTCATCTGAGTCGAATAGGCACGAGAAAACACCATTACCTGCATTACTTACTTTGAACTACATTTGCAACCACTGAACTCCACATGGTTCTTTTCCGATTATTTAAACATACAACATATCAAAGCCATTTCCACAACATCATCAAGCACATACCATCTGTTTTGGTTATAACGAATGCTCTAGACTGGCGTCTACAAATGATCGTGTGACACTGTAACATAGGGAAACGGAAGTAGAATATCAATACGCAATCCAAATGCAGCAATTATAATTTGGATAAAATCTGTAAATATTTATTGACCATCCTAGTCAATAATTAAAAATATCACGCTTTTTGTTGTGTATACTTTATTTCATTTATATCTGTCAATAAAATAAATAACTCTGTACATGTAATTTCTTAATGTACTATGTAAGGTTCTTTCTTTACCTTAATTCAGTTCTGTCCTTTTTGAATGGTAATTTAACTTTAAACCAACCTTCTGGTGGCCAGTGAGTCTGCCCTTCGTAGCTAGTTTACCTTATCAACAATCCTAGGAAGGACTAGTTCTAAGAACTCTATCCTCCGTATAAAGACTGTCAATTCCATGTCACTATTCGGAAATATATAATACGAGTTTTCTTCCTAACTCTTTCTTATTGGCCTCAAACGTCTGCATCATGTTTTGCCCCGCTATTCAAAGCGTGAACAAACTCAATCTTTACAATAAAATCAATGAGAATTAGATAATTTGAAACTATCATACCGAAAACAAGTCAGTGTATAATCAGCATAAACAATCAAATAGAAAGTCAACCTTAACTTACCCGCTTGCGATGAGCGAGTCTCAATCACGACCAGTGAAGGCAAGGATCATCACGCACATCCATGTCGTCGGGGACAGCCGGCTGTTTCAATCACTGTAGACCATTATCATCATGCACACATGTATGTCGTCGGGGCTTAATCGGCTAAATCAGCACAGTCATTCTATTATACGTTTTATAAACGAGTATATGCTGCACATGAAAACGTGTATTTAATAAAAGATTTATATTCACTAACACCAGTAGGTAGCCAAACTGTATCAAAAGTGGTAGTTTCATATATTACATTTATCTTCTTTTGTCTCTGCTATACCAGTGTGGTGAAATAGACCTTAAGTGATGTTTTAACTTACCCGCCTGCGGTTAGCGAGTCTGCTTTCACGACCAGTGTAGACAACGATCACCATGCACATCTATAGGGGGCAGTGACGGCTAAATCAGCACCATAATCATGACTAGTTTTACAAACGCATCTTCTCAACCTGAACCTGTAAACATGTATTCAATCAATTTACATATGTTGAACTGTACCCCGCCAAGAATGCCATATTGCCCGGGCTTAGGCCACTTTGTGGATCAGCGCAGTACCTCTCTCATAATTACAGGCTTATACTATATAGCATATAACAGATGATGTCATGTACATACCAGTCGCACCATTTTAATGCCAAGCTAAAACTCATTATCTTTATTATAATGATTCACTTGAATAAAAGTATTGAATATACCTACTTGTCGTCTGCTGACATGTACCAATAATACAACTGCAGTTGGCAATAAGTGAGTCTACCTTTCGCGACTAGTTAAAACCATTATCAATTCACTTAGACATACAAAAATTAAAAAATGTATAAACTAACCCGCTGGCGGAAAGTGTGTCTGCCTTTGCGACCAGTGTAGACCATGATCAGTCAAGCACATCCCAGTATTCCGTCAAAGCAATGTCGGCTTCACAAACAAATTGCTGTACCTGTAAACATGTATTTGATCAAACACTCATATAAACTCGAACATGCAGTCACTCAATAAAACAAAGGTAGTATAATTTTACCTTTACCATGCTAGCAACGAACGAGTCTGGCTTGAAAAAAGTTTTAACTTTCCAGCTTGTAGAAAGTGTGTCTGCGACCAAATACTCAGTTATCACCCTTTACAATTTGAAGTAATCGGCTGGCGGAAAGTGTGTCTTCCTCACAACCACCTCACTACCACTGTAAACAATAAGCATCAATGTCGTCAGGGGACAGTCGGCTGAATCAATACCATGATTTAGTTTTCCCTTTTCAATTTGAAGTAATCGGCTGGCGGGAAGTGTGTCTTCCTCACAACCACCTCACTACCACTGTAAACAATGAACATCAATGTCGTCAGGGGACAGTCGGCTGAATCAATACCATGATTTATCACCCTTTACAATTTGAAGTAATCGGCTGGCGGGAAGTGTGTCTTCCTTCAACCACCTCACTACCACTGTAAACAATGAACATCAATGTCGTCGGGGACAGTCGGCTGAATCAATACCATGATTTATCACCCCTTACAATTTGAAGTAATCGGCTGGCGGAAAGTGTGTCTTCCCTCACAACCACCTCACTACCACTGTAAACAATGAACATCAATGTCGTCAGGGGAAGTCGGCTGAATCAATACCATGGTTTATCACCCTTTACATTCTTGAAGTAATCGGCTGGCGGAAAGTTTGTCTTTACCCACAACCACCTAACTACCACTGTAAACAATGAACATCAATGTCGTCAGGGACAGTCGGCTGAATCAATACCATGATTTATCACCCTTTACAATTTGAAGTAATCGGCTGGCGGAAAGTGTGTCTTCCTCACAATCACCTTTTTACCTTGTAAACAATGAACATCAATGTCGTAAGGGGACAGTCGGCTGAATCAATACCATGATTTATCACCCTTTACAATTTGAAGTAATCGGCTGGCGGAAAGTGTGTCTTCCTCACAACCACCTCACTACCACTGTAAACAATGAACATCAATGTCGTCAGGGGACAGTCGGCTGAATCAATACCATGATTTATCACCCTTTACAATTTGAAGTAATCGGCTGGCGGAAAGTGTTTTTTCCCCACAACCACCTCACTACCACTGTAAACAATGAACATCAATGTCGTACGGGGACAGTCGGCTGAATCAATACCATGATTTATAATCCCTTTACAATTTGAAGTAATCGGCTGGCGGAAAGTGTGTCTTCCAATCACAACCACCTCACTACCACTGTAAACAATGAACATCAATGTCGTCAGGGGACAGTCGGCTGAATCAATACCATGATTTATCACCCTTTACAATTTGAAGTAATCGGCTGGCGGAAAGTGTGTCTTCCTCACAACCACCTCACTACCACTGTAAACAATGAACATCAATGTCGTCAGGGGACAGTCGGCTGAATCAATACCATGATTTATCACCCTTTACAATTTGAAGTAATCGGCTGGCGGAAAGTGTGTCTTCCTCACCACCACCTCACAACCACCTCACCACCACTGTAAACCATAATCATCGTGAACATCAATGTCGTCAGGGGACAGTCGGATGAATCAGTACCATGATTTAGTTTTCAGTTTTCAAATGAATAGTTGTAACCTGTAGACGGATTCATTCAATCAAACACGTATATACAGCAGAATGAACATTACAAAAACATGTCACTTACCCTTGACTTTATTGGCGAGAAGTGTGTTTGGTTTTTCGACTTGTGTAGATCATGATCAACTCGCACATCTTCTGGCAACTGTACAAAGAATCTGAAACTGTAAACATGTATTATCTTAATTTCAGTACATATCTCCATTCTTGACAACGATTTGTCTTTAATACTAAGTATAATTTTTAACATAATTAAAGACCTGGGGTCATATTCCAGTAGCATCTTAAGTCAAATCTTAGGATTTTCCTTAAACTTAACAACTTCCTTGAAAAGATAATTTAACAAGAGCTGCCCATAAGACAGCAAGCTCGACTATTGTGAGTGCTTGATAATAAAACAAAACTTTTATCAGTTTATAGAAAAACAAAATTCTGCTGACTCTAAAGTATAAACTCGGAAAGTTGAATCATAAATATATATCTAATTTTTGGTAAATTAATTGTTTGATACAAAATGTAACCCTGAGCACTATTGCTAAGTTTGATATAACTACCATATAAGTGGTTAATGAGATATGTGCATAATGGTACCTTGCAGGCAAAACTTTTACCAAATTTTCAAAGTCAAACAAAGGCCTTATTTGTATTGAATTCATGCAAGAGTTATCTGACTTGATTGTGTGACACACCTTAAGACACTGGAACAAAGTTTCAAGTCAATATCATAAGTGGTTACGGAGATATGTGCATGATAGTACCTAGTAGGCAAAACTTTTACCAAATTTTCAAAGTCAAACAAGGGCCATTATTTGTACTGAATTTATACAAGAGTTATCTGACTTGATTATGTGACACCCCTAAAGACATTAACGAAGTTTCAAGTCAATATCAAAGGTGGTTACTGAAGTATGTGCATAATAGTACCTAGCAGGCAAAACTTTAACCAAATTTTCAAAGTCAAACAAGGGCCATAATTTGTACTGAATTTATACAAGAGTTATCTGACTTTATTGTGTGACTCCCCTAAAGACACTAACGAAGTTTTAAGTCAATATCATAAGTGGTTACAGAAGTATGTGCATGATAGTACCTAGCAGGCAAAACTTTAACCAAATTTTCAAAGTCAAACAAGGGTCATAATTTGCACTAAATTTATACAAGAGTTAACTGACTTGATAGTGTGGCACCCCTAAAGACATGAACAAAGTTTCAAGTCAATATCATAAGTGGTTACTGAAAAATTTGCATGATATTATCAAACAGGCAAAACATTAACCAAAGCTGCAACGCCACCGCCGACGCCGACGCACAAGTGACTGTATTAGCTCTCCATATTCTCCGATTAGTCGAGCTAAAAAGGAGAATGTTGCAGCATGTTGAAAATTTATTAAATATTCCATGACCAGTTTCTATAATGATATTGAGATTACTCACAATCATTCACTTTTAAGCAAATTATAAGAATAAAAAAATTAAGATGCTACTGGAATACGACCCCTGTAACACCTGTATACCATATATAGAACCTGCAGCAAGGATATAATAGAAACGACATGAAATAAAATTATTTCATATGCCGATCAAAGTAGCTTTTGAAATGTACGCGGTTTACCGGTATAAAAGTTATATATCAGTAAGGAGTAACAAGTAACAACTACGGAGACGAAAAGAAGAATATCCACTGGGATTCGAACTCACGATCGATAGCAAGTTTGTACATGCAAGTGCAGCGTGCTTACCGACTGAGCTATCGCGTCGGAGAAAAATATATAGGTTTTATGGAGTAATTATTATACACATATTAAATGTAAAAGGTTTATGTACATTAAAAAGTCACTAATAGGGATTATTAAACCGCAAAAATCTTAACTCCACAACGATTATGTTTCATTCACAAACGTTTATCTTTAATTACATTATTCTTTTTTGTCATTGACCACATAATTACTAATCGTCAGATTTGGGGCGAAGGTAACGGAAAAAAGCAACATATGTCACAACTGTATTTTGACTCAAGCATTTACAGCTTCATACTTGGTTTTGTGCTTGCATCAAAACTAATCCGCCCAATTTACGCTACCGCGATGGCA
This sequence comes from Saxidomus purpurata, assembly GCA_022818135.1. NCBI lineage: Eukaryota > Metazoa > Mollusca > Bivalvia > Venerida > Veneridae > Saxidomus > Saxidomus purpurata. The sequence goes on along the minus strand of JAFMSR010000003.1, from coordinate 6,355,057 downwards.
GCGGAGTGACACAGCGGATATGACGAAAGTAGTGCGGTGCGACTACCCGGCGACATCCTTTTGTGGGACAAGTAACAATCTATCTCTGTGGAATCAACTAAATTAACAACTTAGTCTTGGTAATATCAAATCCCATACAATGAAACTGTTAGAGGCTGCCATGCATTCCATTACATGAAGCACGTGCTTTGCGTTCCTCTCCCGATATCGCCTACAGACAGTGAACCAAAACTGTTTAAATACTCTTTAAAAATCTGTGAATTTGGTATTTAATTTGTGCATTTCTTAGACCTGTTACAAGTTTAGTATTAGATAATAAAAGGTTCGATCCTAGCTACCTGGGAGAGGCGTCCAAGTATAACCATCCATTTTATCAGTGCCACGGTTTTCTCGTGACGGGTGTAAAATCATACTCCCACAAGAACAGCTTACCTCTTACATTTCTTATATTGTTATAGAATCGTTTTGCTATATATTTCTAAATAATATATGGATTCACTTTTGCACGTTAATATTTTATATTGCCAAATGCGAGGACTTATCTCTCCACCACGATTTCATGGCGGAGTTTTGAAAACGAAACCATGGAAATGTATTATTTATTTCTAAATAAATCTAAACAAAAAATAGTTTTGCTTACCTTCTAATCATTATTTTATCCATTTGAACCTACGCTTGTACACGTGGAGAATTTTCTCGCTGTGTATTAAAAATTTCGAGCAAAATGTTCTTCACAATAAAGTTAATGTAAAAAATAACTATCAAAAATTGTTCTTCGCAATAAAGTTAATTTAAAAAATAACTATCATAAATTAGATACAGCAAGCATGATGTCTAAATGTTTGGTCTAGATCTGGCAACAAAAATCATCACCTACCTTATCCTCCAATTGTGCAATGCAAGTAACCTGTTTTTGCGTGTAGTTCGCATTGACGTGAATGGATCGCACGAAAACATCGTGGGTTGTTGGTATTGTGTCAACTAAATACATGTACAATGTACATGTACATTTACAGCGTTAAAACGTTTTGTAGGTCTTATTTATATGCTTTTTTATAAACTGAAGATGGTAATAAGTAAAGTAGTACAAGTCTGAAAGATCCCCCTTGGCGCTTTGTCTATGCATAGGAACTTGAAATTGTGAAGCAAAACTCTAAAATATCTAGTACAAAGTGCTGACATATCTTTTACAGATGTTATACATGTATAATAAACAGCAGGAGTGAAACGTCGACAATACCCACACATTACTTCTGGCTTCTATAACTGAATTGGTCTTTTTATTGTGTCAGTTGACCATATTTATAATGAGAAATAGGAATACTAGCGTCAAAGACCTTGGGCTACCCACACACTATCAACATACTGAAAATTCCTGTCATACGTCATTACTGGAGCGATATTCATGAGATACGTGCGTTACGCTTGTGTATGATACATTTTAGTGTCCTAAATGTATGCAATTTGGAGTTTTATCGTCGGTACCGGATATTCCATAATTATGACCAACGCCCCTAAATAAGTTTAGTTACTTTAGGTTTCGGGATGCAATGCAATGCCATGCCATGTCAGTTTCATTTGAGCCGCCAAGACGGAAATAACAAGTACAGCATAAGCTCTCCGTGAGCTTTTAAACATAATATTAACATGAGTTAGCATAAAAGAACAATTATGTATAAACGCTGTATATATGAATTGCATTAGATTTAAGGTTAAACTTATACACAAGTACAAATTTCTTACTAAAACCTAAAAGAAAAGAAACATGCATTTTAATCTGTTACTATAAATATACAAGGGAAAGATGAGATTCAGATTAGATGCCTAAAAGCTGCCATAAAAAGTAAATTTAAGATACTGAAAAGGCAATACGGCACAAACCGCCTAAGGTGGTAAATAAATTTGATTTGGAATGAACTGATCAGTAGCTGATATACAAGATGTCGATAAATATACATAATAGCACGTAAAACAAAAGCTGAAAGCACATCAGTATTAAATTCAACCTACATAAATCAACAAGAGGGTCATCGTGGCCCTATATCGCTCACCTGAGTACAGTGCACTTGCCTGGCAAGTGACTCCCCCCCCCCAGCACAGGGTCAATTTCGACCATAGGTGGCATGATTTGTACAAAGCTGGTAGAGGAACACTAGACAATGTCACATATAAAATATCTAAGGTCTATGCCTTGTGGTTTTAGGAAATTCAGCAATCATTTCATCACTTATTATCTTATATCATGATTTTGTTAATACTTTGTTAATTTATTATTTCTTTTAGAAGGCCACATTGAAATATTAGATCCCAGGGTATGGTATGTTTATGTAGAACACTGTCTAAATGTGTACAACTTCTTTAAATACACACCACCCCCCCCCCCCCCCCCCCCCCCCCCCCCCCCCCCCCCGGGAATATATTATTATGATGATGATTATTATTATTATTATCTAAATTATAGGCCTTGTGGTTTCAGAGAAAAAGAATTTTAGAAGTTTGGTTCCTAGGCGTTAAGCTGTTATAACTGAACCAAGACGGAATGTGTTCAGGTTTCTTTTCACCATAGCACCCAGAGTTCTGCATGGAATGGAATTCTTTGAACACTTTTGGTAGACTTCATACAAGGAACATCCCTAAAAGGTTTCATCAAATTGGCCAAGTGGTTTCAGTGGAGATGTTGTTTTTGGCTTTTTATAATGGACGCTAAAAACTAAAAAAATCAACAAATGAAATAATAAAAATGTTTACCTTGCGGCGCGTGTCCATCCTTTTCCTCCAAAACTCGCCTTGTGTATATTAAAGCAGCCAACATGTACACCCTCAAAATGCGAGATTATCGTGAATATCTATAACAACTGCCTCGAGCCTTTTATGGTATTGTATTTGTGCTTTGTATTCGACCAAAGTACATGACATTTACTCAACCAACCCGTGCGTGGTGAAGAAAGAAATCTTCAATGCGGCCGAACCATGTGACTTTTTGTATAACAAAACACAGAAACAGGAGACCCCCCCCCCCCCCCACACACACACATTAAAGTAAGTATATTGTCAATTATTATCATTTCTAATATACCTGTCCCACTACAAAAGCGCACTGGGCCGTATTCACGTATTTCTTAAGACTAGGACTAGGTATATATACTCTTTAATCCACTTTACAGTGATTGACATAAATATAAATACGAACAATGCTAATTACCGTGTATAAACAAGAAGTACGAACGAAAATCATAAAAGGAAAGAACATAATATACTGCGTGGATTAATTACACAACTTTACACTATACAAAGTGCAGAATGAGCAATTTGATAATTTATATGTTATCAAATTTTCAACAAAAGAACGTCCATAATTATACATAGAATATAATACAAAACATCTTAATGTAGTCTATTGCTACAGAATAGTTATAATAATTTAACTCCTCTCAACATAAGGAAATGAATGTATTTAGTAATGCATTTTTATACAAATATGTCCTCAAACATTATACATGTAAATATTTTTGTTATGGTACTTAACAGCTAATTTGTAACATTTCCCAGCATTAAATATCTTACAGGTTGAAGAAATTTATAGGAGAAAATGTTTAAATTGAAAAATGAAAGACGTAATCCTGTTATCCGTCTTGCCGAAAAACGAAACACAAGGCGGACTAAGGAAAATAAGCTGAGAAACAACCGCTTGACTGTATGACTGAATTAAGGTAGTTTTTCCAGAATCCAGGTTTAAGTCAACATTTAAAACTGACACAAGTTTTTTTTGTTTTAACGAACCATGGTACAAAAATGTCTTAAGTCAAAGTGATAGGGGTCTTCGTGTTAACATGTAACAATAAATAGGTAGTGGAAATTAGCGAACATTGCTGAATGAATCAGAGCTGAGGAGACCCACTCACTGTTTAGATATATCTTGCATTAATTATAACACTGACATTGGAAAATAATAAAATCCAAACCATGTAGTGACAGTTATGATGTTGTAGTGGTAACCACGACGGGTTGTTACTGAAGCGGTCAGGGTTCGATACCGGACACGGTACTTTTTTTCTTTCATAAAATACACATACTGTGGCACATCTCATACATAGATCATTGTTTTTACTTATTGTGCACAATATTGCAATTGCCACACTCACTTGACACTAAACTGCAGGGATATCTCCGAATTTGTACCTGAAAGATCAATGGTTTCCTTGGCAGTATGCTTTTATTCATAACTTCGGTGACTTCCAACACTTTTTTAAGGTAAAATACCAACGCAAGATTATTTATATGTAGTGTGTTCATTCAATAATAATATAGAAAACCATATCTGGGTTAACCATTTAGACGCATTTGATGGAGATCTAAGTGGCAAGTTACCATTATTTGCCATTGTGCCCCAACTGAAAAATGTGATCATGTATGTATGGATTTCCTGTAACCAGCCTCTATTGAACCTGCATCCTTTAATGACCACGTGCACTCGAAAAACGGACCATTCGCTGAGAGATAAAAACAAAGCTATTTACGGAGGACCACAGGGACTTCTGGAATATCTGGCATGTAACCACCGAGGGAAACGATCTATTTCTTTATAATTATTTTTTCTCTTTTTACTCAGCAGTATTGGTCTTCATAAGAACGGATGTAGAGAAGTTGCATACCCATGTTCATTTCTCATTTCGTTTTTTTGGCCGTGTATTTACCTTTTGCTGTTTGCACTATTTTCGGAATGCCTTACCAAACACACCGGGCCTCGTGTTCATCAGTAATATTCCTTTTCTGGTCATAGACATTTTTGAATATGCGTTGATAACAACCAAACTTCATGTACGATTACTGTACCATAGATGTACTGTGGTGATAAAATTATGCCGGCCAAGGGGGGTTGGGCCTAGCAATAGGTGATCACTCTCACACTCCAGGTGTCTGTGGGTTTATTGGTTTTATCGATTTCTGTGATACATTTATGGTTAAATCGTTGCACATGTCTTTTTGCACACATACTTTATTATAATACAAGATCAACCTGTGGTCCTAAGGATTTGAACTCAGAAGTATTCTTAATAGAATATCCATTATATAGTACTACATTCAAAATATGCTAACTTCTAGGCCTTGTTTGATTTTTGACAAGAAGACTTTCCCACTTTCATTTAATGCAGGAACACCTGCCAAGTTTCATCAACCTGACTTCATGGTTTCAAAGGGATTCTTTAAAGTTTGGACATATGTACAATGTACCACAGACCGCTTGGCACTTTGTGCAACTTCTGGTAAACTTTAAAACAATATAGTTCACTCTTTCCCTCCGATGGCTGGTCTGCTACTAGACTCAGTTACGCATTATGATCATGATCTGCACTGTTTGCTATTCTGTCAACTAACAAAGGGTTAACTGTTTTATAATTTTTTATATCTGAGACTATATATACAAGTTTTACTGGTCGCAAATATTCTTAACGATTCTGGCATTATCAAAACTGCTTTCGACCATTAAAAACCATAAATCAAACAGACCATTCAATTCTGTGACTATATACACGTTATTTAACCTTTGCAAATTTAAATGACATAACCAATCAAAATTACAACATTAGTGCATTAGAATGTTCATTGAGTGCACATTGAACAATAAATCTTACCTCAGGATAGACTTCTGAACACATAACTATGCAAAGAAACTTTCATGAAAAAATGCCCAATGCTACTTCAAGTATGCAAAGGTTTATCCTAATGTAAATGAATTAAAATAGGTATTTTGACATATACAAAAAGTGGCCTTTCTCATGGCCATAAAACAAGTTTCAAGTTTATTAATAGTCAAGGCCCATGATGGGAACTTTGAGCATAAATGCATCAACATAAATCATAACAATCTTCACAAAGATAAAACTAGAATTTGACCTAAAATCTCAAGAAAGAAACTTCCTTCCTTGTCTACAATTCTGCAGAGTCTTGCTGCATGGATTAATTGTTACATTATAGCACCTCTTATTGCTTAAATGTCGTCAAACTACATAATCCGTTAGTATTAATGGACAGGTAAAATGTAAAGTACAATTTATTTTTGGCATGACTTGTGTTATCGTTTGCACATAACACGTTGACTTGGCTATGCTTTTTTATTTCATACTATTGATCCATAATTAGGAGATGGTTTGCATTGTTTTACAATTTGGTCACTTAGTAACATGTAAATGTAAGTATTGGGAAGTAAAAGCTATTAACCCTGGTACACACCTGGTTGCTGGATTTTTACAAGGATGTGCCCACTTTAAGCTGACCGTCTCATGGTCAACATGTGCCAAGAATTTAAAATCCCCAAAGAGGTGGCTTCTTCTAAGAAGGGCGACATACCCCAAGCGATTTCGCTTAAGCTCAGGCTTGATAACAGCAGTTTATTAAGTACAGAATCAAAATGTATTTATAACTTTGTATAACTAAAAAACAGCTTCTAGTAAGGCCCATTTGCTAAAAATGCAGCAACACATAAAATTATAAAATATACAAATCTATTTTCATTATTTGCAACAAGCCTGCTGTATGTTACACTGTATTTACAGTGTTCGACAGCCACAATGTATACAAGTATAAGATTAGTACTCCTTTCACCATTTATCAAACTTGGCTAACTTGTCATTACAAAAAAGGATGGTTTTCATTCTTTAACCCTTAAACATAAAAAATAAGGCCAAGTAATACTAATGGCTCACTACACTCACTGCCTGGCTTACCATGTAAGGCTATAATAAATGGTTGCATTCTTGTTAGCATACTTCAAAGGGTGATCTTTTTAGCTTTGTATACTAACCTTAAAAAATCAACAGGACAGGATAACACACGAACTTTTCCTGTAACGCCATACCCATGTATACTCCCGTACATAATTGTGGCCAAAAATAAATAAGGGCCATTGGAAACCCTGCGGTCAACAATCTCATACCAGAAAGGGTAAATATTTACCTCGGGGTAAGGTTTTTAACCTAGTTATTGTAGAGGTCCACTACACATGCCCACACCAAATTTTACCGAGGGGTCATGATTTGAATAATTTTTGCAGATGTCTACTAGGCAATGCCACATGCCAAATATACAAGCTTTAGGCCTTGAAGTTTCAGCTAAGAATACTTTAAAAGATGTTCCTATATTAGCCTATGTAAAATCAAGTGACCATGATAGTGGTCCAATTGACAATGCTACATGCTAAATATCTAAGCTCTAGGCCTTGTGGTTTCATAGAAGAAGATTTTTTAAGTTTTTCCTATTTGTTTCTATAGCAACCAGAGTTCTGCATGGAATGGGACTTTTTGAACAATTTTGGTAAAGCTTCATGCAAGGAACATCCCTGCCAAGTTCCATCAACATTGGCTTTGTGGTTTCATAGGAATTGTCTTTTAAAGGAAATGGTGGACAGACGCACAAGTGATCAAAAAAAACAAAAACCAAATCACACCTTGTGTCCCTTTCAACTGCATTTCAGTTATTTACAAGCAAGCAATTGACCAAACCATCATTCCTGGGAAGGACCAGTACTCGACTCCCATGCTCCACAACAAACTGCTAACTGGGAGCTATGTGCGTAAAGTGATCCAACCCTGAACTCTTAATCAATGAGAGTGAGTAATCTGAAGTCGACCACTTTAACATTTCCAAAACAGGCGGTTCTAAATATCCTCCGTGTCTTTTACTGCTGAGATAACTTCGTTCCGGCAACTTGTAATAACTTATTGCACATGAAACCTTCACTTTTAGTCATCATTTCATTCATTCATTCATTCAAACCATTTTCCTCCACCTTTCTTTGCTATTAGTTTATTCTTGTATTTGTTAACAATCTTGTCAAAGTCATCAAACGTTTCTCCAGGTTTATTTCTTGGTTTCTTTTGCATGGGACCCTGAGGAGCAGAAAGTTAACATTTTCAACTTCATTGTAACAAACATATACAGGGCTTGCATACCAATCGGTCACAAAAAATCTCATATTACAAAACTTTCGTAAATTCCCCCCCCCCCACCCCCAAAAAAACAACCCCCCCCCCCCCCCCCCCCCCCCCACCACCCCAAAACGTTTTTTTAAATAAATTTCAATAAGTTTGAATATGCAAGACATAAAACACCAGAAACTGCCCCCCCCCCCCCCCCCCCTCCCCCCCCCCCCCCCCCCCCCCCCCCCCCCCCCCCCCCCCCCCCCTTCTCAAATTTGAAAGCAAAACTCTTTAAAAAGAGAAGTTTTATGAAGTGTTTCACTTGCATTTTCCACAGTATCTCAGTTATATAAGACAGTCAGTTTACCTAACCTCTGTTCTTGGAAAGTTTTTGTTTTAAACCCCTATCCTCTGTTACGAACCGCCAATTGTCACTTCATAGCTGGGCTTCAAACTCAAGACCTCAATCTTAGGCAACTGCCATGATCACCAAAAGACAAGAGAAATACAATGTAACAGATACACTCACCTGTGACTGCTGATCAGTACTTTTTCTTTTCTGAGCATTCTGTGCTTGCTTCTGTTGTTGTTGTTGTTTCTTTGCCTTCTTACCACTGCCCATCTGAGATGGGCGAGGTTTGTGACGAATCTTTGGCCCCCAGTGAGACGGAAGCCCTGTTTTAGACAAAGCCGGAAATTATTTCCTATGTCACTACTAAGAATATGTAGAATATTTTTCTACAGTAATTTATAGTACTGTAATATTTTCACAGCTGTCCTCTTTAATACAAAAATTATTAAATATTGTAAATTTGCTGTCTAGCTGTTGCCTTCATTAGTCTATTTGGCTTCTAGTAGCATGATCACTAAAGCCTTCGAAAATTCCTTCACTCTTACTAATGTAATAAACAGCCTGTCATATCTGCACTTATGTCAAGGGCAGCCTAAAATGGTTACCACAAATGAAAGGTAAGGTCAAGGTGAGGGTAAGCTGAAGTCAAAACAGTCTTACCTTTCTTAGAAATGATATCTGGACCGACTGTTTCACCGCACCACATTATTGTTTCTAAGAATTATCTTACAGAACAGAACAGAATAGAAAAGAGAAGACTGGCTGGATGAAGTGAAAGCTTTGAGATAAATTGTTCAAAGGACATTCAAAGAAAATTTACTGCCTCAATATGGAAAAGTGTAGATCATGATCAGACTGAATGTAAGAGCACAATGATCATAATCTACACTGGTCACAAAGGCAGAATCACTTGCCACTGGTTCTAGTAAACATATATCACAGTGGTCTAGATATTGATGTTTTAGGGTATTTGTTAAATACCGAAAGAAATCCTCAACCTATTCCACATACATTGTACATGCAAACAGGTAAAGGTTCTCCAATTCCCTGTTACCTTTTTGTACTTTATCTCCTTTCAATTTCTTATCTTTCTCACTGAGCTCAATCAATGGTATACTTGATGGTTTTGTTCTAACTTTTACTTTAGCTGGGCCATCTGTTTGCTGTTTCTTTTGCATTTGAGCCTACAAAATCAAATATAAAAGTGTCACAAGTTCATAAGGAATTTGTTTCTAATAGTTTATAAAAGCTCTACACAAATGAAAAATGCCAGTAATACTTTCACTTACAGACTGCATGAATAAGGCACGGCACTCTTTCAGCACTGATGGGAACCAGGGCAGAAATTGGTTTAAAAGCTCATCTGAGCTTTTGTCACTGTGTATAATATGTCATGTTTTATTTACCGGACTTCATAAATAAATATTACCAAAGTGTCTTGAATTCAGAGTAGAACCACTGACCCTCACATAAAAGATTATATGACTGTAAGCAAGATTCACACCAAAAGAGATTAGGGGCCCAACATCCTTAACTACACTAACATCTTTGAATGAGTAACCACACACCTTTGAATATCAATTAAAAAAATTCGTAATAAATTTTCACAAACCTGTACTTTTGCCTTTCTCTTTTCTTGTGCTTCTAGTGCTTTCCTGTTTTCCAAAGAAAACTCTACTATCAAACGCTGAAATAAAATAAGACTGCGTATCAATATTGATAAATAATCAGTCAAAGCTGATACCTCAAGAAAATTGAGTGGGTGAAACAACCTTTACAACGACATTGAATTTTGGTTGATTTTATATATGGGTATGAATTTAATGTCTGATAAAAACTTTCCAATAATATTGTCTTAAAAGGGAATTGCATTCACAAATTCAAGTACCGACGAACTGCGTCTAGCTTATTAAAGTGCATTTTATGACCATAAATTCACAGCACCTCTGTACCTTACACATGTATAAGCCCTGTTTACATAATGCAGTAACTAAAGTAAATGAACGTTGCTAAAATACCACTATTAGCTGCTTTGAAGACTGTTAATTTTGACTTTACCTTTTTATCACCAAATATATCTGGATTGTTGTTTGTATGTTTTAATGCAGCTAGGGCATGCTGATGATCTGTAAACTGAACAAACCCGTAAGCCATTGACTTTCCGGTGCCCTGTGCGTTGGTACGAGCTCGGTCACGCATGATTCGACACTGAAAAACACAATAGATCATTAGCTATAATGACTGCTTCCTTTATTTCTGTGTCAGTAGACTGTACGTGCAAAGTAGAAGAGATGTTTTACTGAAATCATTTTGTAACATAAATTGAGAATTATTCAATAATTCATTTCAAGTCACATTATCACTTTAAATTTACAGACAGATAATTTACTGACATAATTATGATATATGTGTTCTATTCGCTCTAAAATAATGTTGACCAATGCCTTTCTTTCATATATTTATAAAGCTTCTTCACAAAATGTGTTGTCAAAATGCATTCCTTATTTTTTGCAGTATGATTGAAAAAATAATGTGCTATTTATAACTTGTATTTTTATTTTAAAAAGCAAAGTTAGGAAGGTTTCTATGTACAAATAATAGTCAATTTGCTGGTAAGACATCTTTCGTGGTAATATACATGTATTTACGAAGTGGTACAAGAAATTATAACATCCAAAGTGACCATGGGACTTTGTTGTATGAGTTTAACACCCAGTTCAACTGTATTTTGGTCATGTTTACAGTCAGGCAGTTTACTGAACCATCCCTCCTGGGAAGAACCTGTGCTAGATACCTTTGGTAGCAGGGCTCGAATCTATGACCCTAAAGCTATGAGAGGTTACAGTGATCTCGTCAGCAACTCCAACCACTCAACCGCTGAGGCAGACCATTGGACTTTTAAGAAATGTAACAGTCACATACAGTAATGATATTAACTAGGTTCTCTTCTTTACACCTCTCATGCCAGTTTCAGTCCTATACACATTGTTATGAAGAATTTAAACTAGAATGAAATCAAAATCAGTCCAAAAGGCATAGCTGATTTTCTAAAACTGAAATAATTTATTTTTGGAATACAATGTACTGCTGTCTTACCTCATTTACTGTGGCGTTTTTGTCACCTGCTGCTGATCTGAACACCTCTCTCAACTTTTTATCATCCACAGTTACTGGAATATTTCTCACACACAGTCGCAGTGGAGATATGAAAATATCTAGATTCTTCAACTTTTGTCTCTTCACATCTTCAACCTGAAGTCAGAAATATATATGACCATATCAATTTTGCAATTACATTTCCTATTGTCAGTGAATTGGGCCTTAAATGATGGCAATTCAAAACCCCTGCACTGCAGAACTATCAAAGAGCGACAAATAAGCCATAGTCAGTGTGCCATATCAGATGATATGGCTCCAAACTGATGACAAAAGCTTAACATAGGTGTTTGCGTAACATGACTCATTTGTAGCTAGAGGTGGTGAGTATGAGCCCATTAATGCAACTTTAAAAGTATCTACTGATTCTTCCTGGTGAAAATAAAACTGACAAAATATGATCAATTCTATACACAGACATCAATTCAATAAGATTCAAGAGCATGTTGACATTAGTAACTGATGAGAAACTGTAGTCATGGTAACTTACCTTCATTCTTTTATCTAGATCAGTTTTGGACAGTCCCTCAGCTGCCTGAGTCCCAGGACGGATCACTGAAAAAAACCAAATGTATGTGTTAATATAACTGCAAGTTTCACCATACATGTACTTTCAGTTTAGGACATAGACACTATGCAGTCATGTAACAACTTAAATAAACACAAACACTGTCCGAAATTACAAATGATTTTTTTTCAAAGTTGTTTGATTACAAAAGAAATTTTCATATAATTATGATTTGAAGATAAACAACAATAATGAAAATAACCTTTATGCACTCAAACATTGGCAGTTAAAAGTTAAAGCCTGCCAAGAGACCGAAAACACACATATTTTGTTCTTTGGCCTTAGCAAAAAGAACAGCAGCCTGTCTTAAGCAGGCAACACCAATATCCAAAATGGTCATTTTTTTTATACCACACCTGTTGTGAGCACCTACCTTCTCTAACTGGTTTTACTTAATGAACAGCTAGGTTGGGTGCTTAAAGCGGACCAACTGTTTGTAATTATAAGCCTGGCTGCTGAGCGAAAGACATTGGTCTTTCTCTTAAATGCTTTTTACTCAGTTAATAAGCTTTTCTCTGACCATAAGGTAATTGTGTCATTAAGTAATGTCAAGTAAAGTCTCATTATTAAGACCACCCAATATTAACCATACACTTGATACTAAAGACCAAACATATCTCAGAACTAAATGATTTTCATAGTAAAAAGGTCACAATATTTAGACTGATTCACTAATAAGACCACTTTTAGTGGTCAGAAGGGAGGCCTTAATATGTGAACTGTACAAACATGGCTCAAGTCAGGTCCTAATTTTACTGCTTAATAATATTAAACTTGCACAAAAGAAAAAAAATGTGGCATTACATCAACAAACATAACATCTTCAGTACCTTAGGTTAAAAAACAATATAATACTTTCTAAGGTAACAATTAGTAACTTTTCTTTCAAAATGTGACATCACAGACGCTATGCAAAAATCACAGTTTGAGCACAATCTGTTGTGAGGACCAGGTAGTTAACTGTACTTCAAATGACCCGCACATAGCACTGATTCTGACCTATACTTAGGTTGACATAGTAAGTACAGTGATCTCAAGTGTTTTACCCTCTGTATACCCAACACTTCAAAACTGGTGATTAGATATAGATAATACCAACTTACAATTTTACTTGCCTACGGTATAGTAAAAACAGACATTTTGGTAAGGTAATTAATTTTTAGTGTAACTGTATGTAAAACAATATCTCAGGAATGAGCTCCCTGTCTTTTTACCTTACTCCTCCCTCCCCCTCCCCCTCTCCCTCTACCAGGATCTTCAGTTGTAATGTAGACCATGTAAGTGAGCTGTGAATTACTTAACTCTTAACTTGCTGACAGCAACATATACTTATTGTCATCTCGTGCAGATCATAATCAGGCTGTACATCTGTCACTAAATTTCCAGTTTATACCTTTTTAAACAACTAACAGTACTGTCTTAATTGAATGACATTGAAAGACAAACAAATCTATTTAAGAAATTCAGCAGGATAAGGTTTAATCTTGCATTAACAACCCGTACTTTCAGTTTAAGAAAATTTAAATTAATCTTGCAAAGTTTCTTGCGTTTACAGCACTTTTCTCAACAGTCATCAACCATTATTAACCATACTAACATTATACCAGCAACAGTAGTCAAATAATAGTAATTCACTTGAATGACAGGTAAACTATGCAACTAACTGGAATATTTTTGGTACTCGTTCTGTGCCAATCAGTGTTGGGATTTATAGTACAGGAACCAGTACAGAATGCCTCTCTACATGAAATGTATCTGGCACTTAAATTTGAAATTGCAACTTTATCTGTGAAGTCTGCAAATCTTCTTAAGGATTACAATGCTGTGAAACTTGAAAATGCCAACCTGACAGCTGAATTGGCAAACCTGAAAGGAACAGCTGATAAGGTTGAGATAGACCTTGCAAATGCTACAAGAGAAAATATGAAACTTCAAAATGAGTTAGACAATGTATCTAAGGAACTGTCAACCATGCAGAAAAATGTTGAAAATTTGAATTCGACCAATCAACTTCTGACTAAGCAATTTTCAGTTTTAAGCAGTCAGTATTTAGAGCTGAAGGGAAAATTTGAAACCCAGATAAGTGATATCAACAGTACCGCAGGCATCAGTCCTAGTCGTAAGTAACTCCTTGCTGTTACACCCATACCCCCTAAATTTCTAACAGAGAAGCAAACAGAAAAAGAACCAGCAACACTGAGATGGTTTAAGACTATACAATTTATTGATCAATCGTTACATAGAATTTCTAAACTTTCTTATCAACCTTTCACTTTGGACAGTACCACTAACTGTTCCTTGGGGTGCCACAAAATTTACTGACTGAATGGGAAAACAGTGCAGATCATGATCTGACAACCCTGCAGATGCACAAAATAAGTACTGTACAGAGAAATTGATATATGTCTATTCTATTTCTCACTAAATTTTCATTTTGAGCCATGTGTCTCTTATTTAAAAGTACATTTGTACTTCTGTTGAAGGACTGAACTTTCTTTCCAGGCCAGCAGAGGGTAGGATTTTCTGTATCATGGCCACAAAGGGCACCGTTTGGACAAACACATGAAGGACCTCTACAATTCACAAACACTTTTTACGATGAAGACAATGTTTACAACAGTGCAACGGGACAATTTGTGTGCAAAACGCCTGGATTATATTTTTTCTCGTCTATGATTATACGTCAAGTCGGTCAACATACAGCATCATCATGCTATATCATGGTCAACGACGAAACGCTTACATATTTAGAAGGTTATAGTTTTAACGCATCCTACGGATATCCGTCAGGAACAGGGACCACCCTATACCACATGCAGGCAGGTGACACTGCCTCTATAGGCAACTGTACTAATGTGAACCAGATTGCGGGATATTCAAATTTCAACGGATTTCTTCTAGATGCTGATTAACTCAAACTATACACAAACTGCAACCATTCTTTTAACAGTATTGTAACTAGTAGATTTATTAAAATCAAACCATGTTAAGATGGAAAAAGTTAAGTTGTATGCTGTACTCCGAGAGCACAAAGTTAGGGTTTTTGTTGCTTGCTCCCATAATGCAGTAAGGCAACATGGAGATTATAATGTTAGTATAGACAATAATGTTAGACAATTTGGTTTCCATGTGAAAATACAGTTATCAGATTTCAATGAAGTTTGTTGCATATCCTTATAATTATCAAATATAAGTTTGACAGCGATTAAATCTGATGTTTTGGGTGGGTAATATATTCTTCTTTTCTGATTCTTTTACATGTATTTGCACAATGGTGGTTTCTGTGCATTTAACTACATGTATACACATATTGCAACATACATGTAAGACAAGTCTACCATCCTATGCAAAGTTGATACTACTGCTACTGAACATTATGTTGTACACAGTCAGCCATTTTCACCAGTGATCATATTACATATATTATCTTTGCTTTGACCTTGACCAGCACTCATCAAATCAGTTGAGTCAGTGATAAGTACCTAGGTTTACCCTAGTTTCTCCACTTTAATCACCCTATCTGAGAGTCAGTAATATATTAAATATTACAAATGAATATTTTCCACAGCATAATTTTGTTTCTTTTCATATTTCTTAGTGCACATGGATTTATAGTACAGGAACCTACCCAGAATGCATCAGTTCATGATATGTACATTACACTAAAACGAGAAATCGCTAGCTTAGATACAGAGTTTGTAGGATTGGAAAGCAAGTTTGCAATTTTAAGAGCTGATAGTGTGAATTTGACTAGGACTTTTGACAATTTAACAAACATTTATGAAAGCTTTAGAAAGGAACTTGTAAATGTAAGCAAAGACAATTCCGAACAAAAGAGTGAAATGCTAAACATTGTTCAACAATTGTCTCCACTTCAGACAGTTGTCACCAACCTGACGTCTGCCTATAAGCAGACTGAGCAACAGTTTTCCAACCTTGGTTATCAGTTTTCACAACTGAGTGAAAAGCTTGAAAACCAGTCAAACAGTAACTACAGTGGAAATTTTGGACCCAGTCAGAGTAACCATAGTGTTTCCGAGGCAACCAACAATACGGTAAATGGTAAGAAACTTTTTTCTCAGCAGATTTTGTATGTTTTAAGCCCTAACATGTAGCATAAATGAAAGCATATAATATCTATGTAATTGAAAGATTTATTTTCAACATTTTCTCTTAAGAGCTAAATAAGTGTCAAGGCAAAAAGTAGAATTTCAACACAGGCAAACATTTTTGTTCCTGTTGTGTTTTAACAATGTTGATACTGTTACAACACAACACTTTTATGTCAATTTAACAATAATAAATGACATTAAAGATAAAATTCCTTGATCAACAAGAGAATGTACTGACACATAGTTTGACTTTGGAGTATTGATAAAAGTCTGGCATTTCTTTGTTTCAGGTAAAAGGAGGGTAGGATTTTCTGTATCTATGCCAGAGAAAGCAACCATTGGACGAGACGGCCCTTTGAAATTCACCAACCCCATCTACAATGACGATGATGGGTTTAACTTCACAACAGCACAATTCCATTGCAGAATACCAGGATTATACTTCTTTTCTTCCACAATAATACGTGAAACTGGCGGTTACCCAGAATCCTTCTGCTACCTTATGATCAATGACTTTGCTAAAGCGTACCTCGGGGCTTACAGCTTCAAGGCATCATATGGAAACCCTTCAGGCACGGCAACCATTCTATACCACATGCAAGAAGGTGACACAGCTTATGTTGGAATGTGTGGTGTTATTAGACAGATTTCAAAATACTCAAATTTCAATGGATTTCTCATAAATGAAGACTAAAGTTTCCATTACTACTTCTTTATAAAGTTCTTCATCGCTCATTTTTTTCCCTTTGAAATCGGAGTGCACCATTTTTTTCCCTAAAACCGACATAAAATGCATGATAAGTTCATCATCTCAGCTCTCTTTTCCCAGGCTGTATATGATTTTATTTAATTCAAAAATTTCTTTGGCCAAGTAAAGGTAGCACAGTATTGTACCCACTTCAGTCTCTGGCCATTAATTTGGCTCACTTCCTTGTCTGGCCAAGTACAGTAGTACAGTCCCTTACAATGAAAAGTACAAGTATAGATCAGAACCTATTATACTCACTTCCTTCTCTGGCCAAATACAAGTTTCTGACATCTTTCTTCTCCTTTTCCTTCTTTTCATTGAACCCTGATGCCTTTTCTCTAGACACTGCCACCGCCACTATCAACTGTCGACCATCCAGCGAGACCTTGCCTTCCTCTGCGTCACTCAAACACTGGTCAGCAGAGGACTTCGTCTTAAACCTTACAAACCCGATTCCTGAATTTTCAAAAGTCAAACCTTAAAATCCTGTTTCCTTAAACAGCAAAATTTAACACACAGTCATATAATATTGTACAGAAACTATGGTAAATTGGGCAATTTTCACATGATAAAAGTTTCACAATTTGTTAGCAGACAGACTATTGGCTATTTTTATTTGGAAGGAGAATTTTTTTAATAGAATTACTAATCTGAATTGACTCTATAAGATTTAAAATTAGCAAAGGGGTAATTACCCCCAAAAAATGAAAACTTAATTACGCAATGTACAGTATTACTTTTCCACTATTAAAATTCCAGAAGCCATAAATCCTACAAAAAACAGGAAACAATTAATTGCCTGCTTTGTGTTACCTGTTGCATCTTATTCTCTCGAAACTTTGCTAAGAAGTAAGAAGAAAAAAATTGAAGAAGTTCTTGATGTCAATCCACTTACCTTTGGAATGTTCAGTTTCCGGGTTACACACAACTTTAGCATATTTTAGTTCACCGTACTGCTCAAAATACTCCCCTAGTCCCTCCTCAAGTGTATCAAATGACAGGTTCCTGAAAATGTTATTAACAGAGCTACAGCTAAGATTCAAAAATAGAGGGGACCTGTTTCTAAGAAGGACACTTTTTTTAATACTGGGTAATTTAGCTTTTACCCAATTTAAGTGTGATCTTTGTGTGATACCAGACATATATCCAGGGCTTTTTCTCCAAAAATTTAAGGGCAAAAGTATTAAGTCCTTTAATTCTCAAATTGGAAATTTTAGCAAACAACTTGCCTCAAAGCCTTTTTTTTAGACTTGTTCTCATTCATTGGAATTACTGTTAAATTTTCTTATTACCATATAGTAAGTCCCCCACCCTATGGGCAGAAAACAGTTCTAGGAGCTTTATATCCAGGAACCTAATTGAAATGTGAAGTCTCCAGCTTAAATCCAACTTTAGCTATTTTAGTTTAATCTTAGGACAGCACAGAGATGACTCCAACTTCTCCCTCTTCTTGTTGTATCAGACAAGTTAACACCGGTTCCTAACAAATCTTAATAAGAAACTGCCAACTTTCTCACAAAGGTATGGTCTGCAGCAGGACTCAAACCAATGAGAGGTTACAGTGATTTCAAGTCAGCGACTCTAACCACACCAAACAGAGGAGGGTTTCTCCCTGTTTTTTTAAGCTGAGGGAGAAGTGATTTTACAAAGAATAAAACTTCTCTGTGTTTCTAAAGTCTAGGCCAAGCCCAACCAAGAAATCTCTTCTTCCACTTTTTCACAAAACAGCCAACTTAGGGAAATTGATTAAACTTAGGGAAATTGATTAAAAATTGGGCTATGTTTCAATGTTTTTCACCACTGCAGTTTTTCCCATTAGGTGACCCATGAATTGCAGGGAAAGCCTATTTTTACAACATTTTGGCTAGTGTGTTGGAAAGTGTTTTAAATCAAATACATTTTTAAATGAGATGAACACATTGCATTTCTTTACTGTTCAACTTGGATTCATTAACTCGCTTAAAAAATGTTGTTCGTTCTTAATTCAAGACAGTAAGTAAGTCATCGACAAGCCTCAGGAAAACCCAAAATTTGCTGGTCTGGACCAATTTTCAACTTGTCAAACAATTTCAGCAACATAGACAGTGTCTGTGTATTCACAGCTACCAAATACCTGAAATAAACATGTCAAGATAATTGCCCGAGGTGGCTTTTCCTTTTAAGTCTTAAATGATCAATATATTGCCACAGGGATCAGCAGGGATTGGCTGTTCCGATTAATTTAAGACTTTCCCAAGCTCTGGTCCTAGAGATGTCAAGTTATTATTCAAAGGAGATGGAAGCCTGGCAGACAGACACACAAGGCAGAAATGAGTCCAAATAGAGATGTGTAAACTAACTTACCTCAAGAATAAAGTACAGCCATCATCTGTATCACTCTTTACAGGAGCTGGAAATATAAGACTGAATCATGCTCATTTGGAAAGAAGGTTCGAAGGCATATTCTACAACTGTAATGAAGTGCTTATACTGATATTACAATAACACAAACAACTTAACACAAACAAATAATCTGAAAACAATACATGAAACATTTCATTAGGACTGTTTATACTTAGATCTGCAGGAAACTGAAACACCTATGAAGGTATTGGATAATGGACAAAAACACTAGATTCTATATGTTAGTTTGTTTATGCTAAATCTAAGATGTTAGAAAATTGCACAGTTGTACTGGTGCCAATGACTCAGAAGACCTAAAACCAAGTAAGATGTGCAGATGACCTTTACCTTTATTTTTTAGTTTCTTTTTACTGTCTTGTTGTAAATCATCATCTTCTCCAAACTCATCACCTTCATCACTCTCCTCACTATCATCAGTTTCTTCCTCCTCATCACCATCATCACTATCTGAGTCAGATGAATTTTTTTCTTTACTTTCATCAATTTCTTCATCACTCTCCTCACTATCATCATTTTCTTCACTAGCATCATCACTTCAATCTTTTCATCATCATCATCATCATGTACTCCTTCATCATCAGAGATCTGCTTTCCAGGTTGTTTTCTCTTTACAGTTGGTTTCTTTTGATCGTCAGATGAGACCTCCCCCTCTGCACTGAATGACCCTTCATCTTCACTTGAACTTTCTTCTGGAAATAGTAATATTGCCTTTTGAATACATTTGCCTTTAAATAACATAATTGCCTTTTAGAATACTTACTAAACATGTAAAATTACAATTTCTTGTCTCTGCTATGTTTACATTGCACTGTATAGATCAACAATGTTCACTGAGCAACATTTGCATTACTAAAATATACATGTACTGTAAATGCTGAAAAACAAAAATGTGCAAGTCATGCCCATGTTACTGTTGTTGACCTATACATATCACCACTTTGTTTTACAAGATCTCATTGGGTAAGTTTTCAGTATGCTGGCTGATATGTACTGGTGTTCAGCATGAGTCATGAACAAATTCAATATCACTGCAAAAACTGAGATGCAAAAACCTGCAGCAAGAAAACCATTCACTAGAATGAGCAGCTAAATCTGAGGGAAATAAATGGCCTGATTAAGATTCAATTTGGTATGTATATTTCTTACCTGTCTTCTGCTGTGTACTTTCATATCTAGCTTTTGGTAATGCCCAGTCGACTGCTACTGGTCGGCCTGTAATATTTCAGCAAGATACAAATGTATGTCACTTTGTGTATTTCTTATAAAAGAAGAAGAGTTCAAAAATTTGAAAAATACAGTGAAAGATTACATGAAATGAGATAAAAGTCTAAACAGCAATTCTGTTGAAATACATCAGCAAACATCATATTGTTCATGTTAGCTTCAAAACATTCAAGAATTTGGAAAGTAAAAATAGTTTACCAAGTATTTTCTTAGTGTTCATTTCTTCCACAGCTTTCTTGGCATCAGACAGTCCTGTAAACTGCAAAAAGCCGAATCCAAGTTTCTTCCCAGCTGAAAAGACCATCAAACTGTTTAAAAATCACTCCATGTAAGAGACTCTTTGTAATGTTCATCTACTTGTTTTTATTTCATGTGGATTAGCTGTTTCGTTTATTAACAACTATGTTTCTACCCTTTTTAAGTCCTAAAACATCTTTGCCATTAGATCATTAACATTGATCTTTCCTAATTTCTAAAATGGACCCATCCATCTTTCAATTCGGACAGTACCATTATATGTTAATAGGGGTGTTCAATGAATATTTACTGACCTTGATTCGCTGGAATCTTTGCCTCTGTAATTTCTCCACAATGCTGAAATGCCTTCTGTAACTGTTCTTCAGTACACTGAAAACAAAGGATGAAACCCCCAATTCTAATTCCACTGTTTTCACCAATGATATAAGGATTTCATTTTGACCAGAACCAAACAAACCCATATATCCTGTTTCCAAAGTCATCAATCACATTAAAATTTTCAAGGCGTTTTACCAAACTTGTCTGAAAATCTATATATTGACCTCATCACGTGGGGTCAAAGCGAAACTAGTCTAAGTGTATATGAAAATAGAAGCAGATATGATAGTTTCGCGTTGACCCCTCAAAATTTATTCATTAGTCTCTAGTTGTATTTCAATGTATCATTTGATTAGTCAGGTACCATCTAAATTGTAAATACATCTACATTACCTGGAAAGACAGGTTTCTGACAATGACCCTGGATTTCTTCAGAACATTCTGGGGCTGACTTATTGTATCTTTAGACAGCTGAACGGCTTGTAACATACTGTCTGAAATCAAATACATTTGAATTTTCATTCATTAAGTTTGTGTGTTTTACAATTACTTCAAGGTACAGCTAAAAATTATCTACAGAATTCATTTACTGGATTACATTTTAACACTATTCGGAAGTTTGTACATAAAACTTCAAGGTAAGCTTTACAATCCTGACAACCTTGGTTTGATCCACAGTTGGACAACATCAGATGTGTCCCAAGGCCAGACAAATAATGCCTCACTTGTAAATAAGTACCATTGTTAAGACCTGTGTCAAAACTTGCTGACTTTTTCTGTTAAATGGAAATGGTACCTCTAATATGATTGATATCACCTGGAAAAATAACTTGTTTTTGCAAGTGAGCTAAAGCAAATTTGGTAAAAACTAACATTTAGATATCATAACTACAATGAAGTCTAGATATTTAGTATTTATATACTGAAATCTAACTCACCTTTGAATGCATGGTTATGTAGTTTTCTGATGGCCTTTTTGGCATCTCTAATACATTTAAACTTGAGATGGGCCTCCCGTCCACCAGTCAGTAATTTACACTCTGCCAGTTGCTTAACTCCTCTACAATAATACACAGTCATGTACATACACAAACTTTATACATATTTAGTACAATTTCAAGGAAGGTCTACAAAAGTTATAATTTTACTTTTTCTTATCAAATCAAGAAAATAGAATGAAAAAAACTCAATTCTGTTCCAACAGTATTTATGTCATAGGCAGACAGTTTAATTGACCATTCTTCTTGGGAAGAACCAGTACAATGCTCCCTCAAAGAGAGTCAGGTTGGAAGCTGGGCTCGAACTCATGGCCCTCGATCATTGAGACCTGTTTTCAAGTTAGCAACCATGATCACTCAACCACTGCGACAGGTCAAATATTTTCTAAGATCCGCAACAAATTCAAAACTTACGAGTTAACAAATTCCAATGAATTCTGGAAGTTGAAAGAAACAAAGACTGATTAGTAAATAAGACTCACATTTTCTGTACACAGTTACTGACTTCTCCCTCCGTCATACTAGCAGGAAGACCTGTTAAAGCCACCATTTTGGCTTTGTGATACTTCAGGGTCTGTCCTTTCTGATGTGCACCATCTTTATCTGAAAGGAACTCAAGCTTTAAGTATCATTGCAGACTAAGCTAAACCTTCTACACCTCTGTCAGACATTTGATCTGATTGCCTGAAAGTTCCAGTCCAACTAGACACCACAAAATACAATGTATTACCAAAATCATTGGTGTAAATAATAAATATTTCATGATTTTCAACTTTTAAGAAAACCAAAAAACCTGTTTTTATCTGCAAGTGTGTCTGAACTCTCAAAACTATGTAGTCCTCAACTGAACCCAAACATAAATCTACATATAACAAAGCACTCAGGGTAAATCCAACAGTTATACCCTTTTCCTGTTTCCCGCCATGTACTTCTCTATCAGAGTCTTCATCATCATCATTATGACCTTCATCTACATTATCTTCCTCTTTTTTCTCCTGCTTTCTTGGTGGTCTTCTGACTTTCTTTGAAATGTCAGCAAATGATACCAATGCTTTCCGACCATCCAGACTGACTTCATTTTCGGTGGCTTTCTTTGCATCCTCCCTAAAATAAGATCACACTTTATACAAATAATCATAGGCAAATGCAAATTTACTTTATATCATGTTCACATATCATTTATTGAGGTAAATATATCAGTAAATAAGAGAAAAGAAAAAACATAATATTTTTTTTATCTAAAAATAAAGCACTCACTAGTACCATGCCAAATGTACCCTTGATCTTGACAGTTGGGTAACTTGGGTTAACTGTCATTTAACTAATACATTTAACTCCAAACTGATGTTTCTTAGCCAGTAAACAACCCTCAAACAGGTGACACTTCTTAAATAGACAACAAAATTGAAGCTGACCAAGCATGCAGTAGAAAAATTCAAGATGTTTTGTGATACTTTCAAGGACTTTTCAATTTGAAGTTCAAAATCAAAGCAAATATCATACGTAATTCAGGTACTTTATCAAATGTTGCCTAACATCAAACTTGGAACAAACCAAACATGTATCTTGGTTATCAAGTCACTATATGCAAATCAATGCATAAACTTCAAGTTTTTTTTCTTTATTCAAATCTGGATTTCAGTATAAACCTGTATTGATATTACATTAGAAACATTCAGATTAATGCCTGTATATTTCTCAACAAACAAATGCTTTTCATTGTTCCCATTATCCGTGCTATACAATTAAAAAATCTGAGCCATAAGTGATGTCATATTTGTAATTCACAAATTTTCAGGGAAGACTTGGGTAAAGGGTCCGAGCAAGCCTTCTAAATTCCGGGACAAAAATTGGTATGCTAGCTGATACATAAAGTGGAACAAAAGGTTCAATGGTACTCAAGCAATTATAGACTTTTGATCATGCCTTACCCAGGCGTGCTACCTAGTTTTTATGGACAATTAATTTTCCAATTTACATTACTTTTTATTGTATTTCTTTTAAAGAAACCAGTAGTTTTATTTTCAAATTCAAGTATTTTCAAGGTCTTTTGTACTAGCACAGAATCTCAAGTGGCTTTTGAAGTACTTGGCGACAAATGTCATGTACTTTTAAAGGCCGTTTAACTGCATGATAAAGACCTAGCTTGCATGCGAAAATGTTTGTGATACTTGTAAAGGGTTGAAGTAATAACAATGCAAAATTATAGAATTTTCTTATACTGACAGCAAACTAAACTTGATAAAACCAAAGCCTCTGCTTTCTTCCTGTCAGTGAAAGGACAAATAATACATAATCTTGAAGCTTTAGTCCCATATTCAACGTATTTAAATTTATTTCAAAGTTATATTACCCCAAGCAAACATAGATTTTAGTTACTTATTACAAAATTCATTTCATTGATTCCCATTATGCAAAATGGAAGAAAGTAGGGTAGATAGCTAGGGTAAACTGTTTTTTTCCTTTTTTTTCTGGAATGGAGGCAAATTTAGGAATTCTACCCGAGCACGAGTATTCATTGCAAAGCCACTAGATAACACATGAATTGCCTAATCTACACAGTTGAAACCCTAGAGTAATAAACTTGTCTCTTCAGTAGGCGTTTTTGATGCATCTGGAATGAGGCCAGAGTTTTTAAAAATGTATAAAATATAATCTTTAACAATGTAATAAAGAACCAAAACTATAAATTATGTTAATGACTTGTTCTTTTGCCAAATATAAACGCGCCGAGGAAAACAACCGCAATCTTACATAACAAAATTTTATATAAAAGTACTGAATGTTAGGAAAATCAATTTGCAACATTAAAGTGTAAAAATGCAGCACGTTAATAATAAGTTTTTAAATACTGCAAATGTTTTCAATTGAAACTTTGTTTAAGTTTTTTTTTAATCAAAGGAACACATGTTTTTCATTCTGAAATAATGTCAAAAATCGGGTATCGAAAATGTGACCTAGACTTGGCTATTTTCATGAACTATTACATGTAATTATCTCATAGTTTCAAGAAATGATGGCATTTTAATTTCTGAAATTTATGTTTTTAAAACAGTTTGGCCCTTTGATAAAAAATAAAAATTTTTTCACAAATGTTCCATTTAATTATTTTCTAAACAATGGGGACAAATATTAATTGACGGGCATGGGGCTTATTTAACTGCGTTATTCATGAAAAAACTTTTTGTTGTGGATTAGATCACATTGAAGTAGACTTCACTAAATCGATGGGTTATTTGTTTGTTAGATGTCCTTATGGTATCACCATCCGTTTTCATGGACTTGCTTATATACCCGTTGTAAAGCAAAATGTTGACGTACTACATCTTGGTATCTAACAGGCTCATTTATAGATGGTGGGAAATCACCAATGAAATTTCAGCCCTGACCTAACCAGGACCTCGGATGGTAGTCCTAATTCCACTTAACCACCATACCACTTTTCATTGGTGGGACTTAACAGCCAATTTGTTCATCAACTGCCACCATTTAGTTATTGTGGTCTCTTATTGGTAAGATTACTGGAAGCACTAAAATTTTCTGAATTATTTTTTGACCAAGTTTTACATATGGTTAAGCATGATTAAATAATAGTTTTAAGAATTTGCAGACTTGATATTACATTATCCAAATGCTATCTGAAGGTATTGATCTATTTAACGTATGTAAACAAAAATCCTTATATAGGTCTATCATGTCATTAAATGGTTATGGTTTTTGGCTATTAAGTAACACATGATACATAAAAAGGCATTTTTGGATCGATAACTAAAGTGTAACAAAAGGTTTAGGGGTGTAATATTATAGATTTGGGTACTACAAACCTTGCTTAAATAATTATACAAGATATGCAAATGATCTAGTGTAGTCAATACCTGCAAACTGATCGTCTGAATATTAAGATTACTGGCAAAGGGTGACAAAGTAACAACAAATACTAATTACATCCTGAAAATATGTCAATTTAAAAAGACAATAATAATAATTTTTTTTTACCAATAATTTTTTTTCCAATAAAAAGTCTCAGGGTTAGCCATGGGTTGGCAAGGTTAGTAGAAACGAGCTATTGTTTTTGTTTTTGACTTTATTGAATGCATTTTAAGGAATCTAAGCCAAAGTATTCCAATTTGTAAGTTAATTGTTAAGTATATGTATTTTTTTCACATTGATTAACCAGCAAACATATACCCTTTCTTTATACTAGAAATACATCATTTTTAAACAAGATTTATTTTGAATATAAATGCCATTTGCCCTTTATAAAATACTAAAATATAAATCGTAATAAAAACAAATCTGTGTTTTTAATAATATCAGTCCCGGTCCTTTAATTCGGGAAAATACATTTTTGTGACAAAGTGTCCTGGTATCATAACATTTTGGCATTGATCATACCTAATCATGTGTCTAGCCTTGTTTTTAATTTACATTACTTTTTATTGTATTTCTTTTAAAGCTGTATCTTATGATTTCTTTTTCTACTAATCAGGACATAGTTTGTAACAAATAAGTCTATTTATCTGTAATAGAAGATACTTAGGCAGGGAAAACTGCATTAAAACAATATTTCATTATTGGCATAAAGTCTGATTAAGTTATATACATTTTCTGACTTTTCTTCATTCGGTGAATTTATTTACAGTGACCCATATGCAATTTAACATTTATTTCAATCAAAAAATTTTTAAACAACATAGAATTATCATGAATTCAAACATCTAAGACATTAAATAAGCAAATAATATACAGTGAAATTGTTTGTTTAACGTGCCTAAAGTTTGTCTGGGCTGAAAAATCAAGTTCTAATCCTAGCCAAGCTGACTCCGTATTTGAAAGACACGATTGCACAGGTGCTTGTTTACACAGCTGTAAATGGGTGCAGATAAACTTTGCTATCTCACGAGCGTGATGACATCTGGAATGATGTTACAGGTATATAACTAAGCAATGGAGCCTTCTCTTTGAAAACTAAATGAATTAGTATAAACTAATAAGATTGGTAGTCTTCTCTCCATTTTCCTCATGAAAATTTTACATTTTATAGATAAAGATGCAGAAACCAACGGTGAAAGCTGAGGATTCAACTTTTCCCCAATATAAATAATTTTATCAGTATTCAGTGACCGGATGTGCAAAGCCGAGAATAAACTGGCTTGTCAAATCATACAAGACCCTTATTTTCCATAAGAAACAGCAAACGTTTTCAAGTAAGGAGTCAGGCCAGTGGGCAGACCCTTATCAAAGGCATCTGGATATAAATTATTTACCCACAAGCCAATTGGCCACATGTCAGACAACTTTTGATTCTAATCAAATAAATTTGTTTTCGCGAAAATACATGACAATACATCCTACCCCTGTCATTCACAATGAAACACTCTTTGATTGGTCCATATTCTGAAAAGGTGTCTTCCAACTTCTCTTTTGTGAAATAGAATGGTATATTACGCACGAACAGTGTTCTGTTTTCTTTAATTTCAGTCATTTTTCATCAAAGCATGTTTTCGTATCGTAATTTTAACACGCTGTAAAAGTGTAAATGGTAGGCTACCGATCAAACACCACTAAATTAAATTCCCTTCTCCCACTTCTCGACTTTATGGCAACATTAAGATCTGCTTTGTAGTGTGTACTCGCTTTTATCAAAATTACAATAAAAAAGACAATAATTATAATATGAAAATAGGCAAAACCTATATCGGGCGAAACATTTAGAATTTATTTGTAAAAATGGTACAAATTTTCAGGGAGGTCGCAAAAACGTTTCAAGTTACGAAATTATTGATACCGAATATCCATATGAGTCATAAATCAAGGGGTTAATTGCGAAAAGGAATGCTACTTTTTATGGCGTAACAAGAAAGAGTATCAAACCTTAGGAATGTGAAAATAGAATCTCTTTACATTCCCAAAGTACAAACTTGCATTCAACATGACCTTTTTCAAAAAAGAAATGGCAATCTGGATTTTTCAAATTACCGTATTCTACACCTTCAATCGCTATGTTTAAAGAATTAAAATGGCTAACAGTAGAAGATCGACACAAATTTCATATTGCTAGTAACGTGACATAACGAAGTCTTAGCGGAATTGCAGAATACGGTGCCAATCTTATTACTATGTTTTCATATAACAAGGTGGACAATTTGAAATCTTCCAAGGGTTTAACCACGCAAGACCAAATAATAAATTGCTTAATCAAACGTTTAAAATCGTTAAATGCTCGTACATGGACTTCCTTACCAAATCCTCGAACTTCAGTCCCTTTAATGCTTTTACGCCCGTATGACAATGACTATTTTTAATGAGTAATTACAGCACATTATAAATCACAGGTTTTGACTACTTATTTTATGGCCGATAAGGCTTCAAGTTCGGTTATGCATTTGTACTGATTATCCATATTGTTACTTTGTTATGTATACAAGGGCCTAATTGTAAATATGTAGTGTACTATTTTGGCTCACAATTTGTATTTGCAACTTTAGGAGTGTTTACCTTCATAAAATAAAGACCTTATTATTATTATTATTATTATTATTATTATAACGGAAAAGTGTTGCGTTTTTCAAAACAAAAAGTGGTTGATATTTAATGACGTCATAATTTATTTTGATAAATGACGTCACTTTGTAAACACAATTTGCAGCAGAGATTGTATTGACGGTGCAGTGTTATAAGTATGTTATCGTATCGTCACGGAGTCGACACTTTCTGATTGAGTTATAGTAATTGTCTTCAGTATTTAATTGAATACTCGTACGTTTACCTATAGTTGGGCAACCTCGAAGGTCTCTGCGCACCCTTCGAGCTTTCGCCCGTACAATTTAACAATTGAAAAATGACCGTTATATATGGACTGAATACCTTAAGTTTGCTTTTCAACATATTATACTTGATATCAGATCTATTCCGAATAGGTATTTGCTTGAGGTATGATGTAAGCAGTTGATTGTAAATGCAGATATACAAAATATGGAGATGTGCTTTTTAAGAACTCAAAGGAAATTGTGCTTGGCGAACAATAACAAACTGCCAACGTGACTTGAGTCGCCATCTTGAAAGACAGAAAACTTTGCAGACAAAATAAGAATGCATGTAATTTTGCATGATATATATTCTAGGTTTAAGACAGTGGGGTATACATTTGTTTACAAATCTTTAATAAATCGATGCATACTGTTCCATAACAGTAAAGTTTCGATATTACAGATCAGTCAGTAGATGTGGCGTCGTGTCAGTTTGGGGCCGTTCCCTAACATCAGCCATCACCAATTTCCAAAATATTTACATGTCAGTTTTGTTTGTGGGCCCGCTGTGACACTTCGTATCACAGTTTTTCTTGTTACTATTTATTATCATATATTTGTCATGTCTTTGCTAGATCTCCTATGTGGATGACTGAGGCACATATATGTCTAGATTGCTAATAAGCTTGAAACATTTTAATCATGCACCAGTTATCGATGACACTCGGTTTATAACAAGGTGATCCGCTTTCACCTTTGCTATTACATGTTGTAGTGCACATGTATATCGTTTGTAAATTATTTTGTTGTGGACATGCAATTTACAGAAGGCATATTTGCGACAGATCCGAAAAGTTTTCAGGCTAAAATGGACACAGAAAAATGGGCAAGCAAAACGTAAGTATATGTGTTTTGTGAAACAAAACCAAAAGCAGTACAAAGATATTAATGAAAACGACAAAAACGTTAATAACTGTATTTATTTCGAGGAGAGGTTTACAATTTTACATATATCGGTATTATATATCGTACTATGAAAGCTTTACAGCTCTAAAAATAAATTAATGTTCAAATGTTTAATAAAAAGTTAAATTAGCTGTAGCTTTTTACCTATATGATTTATCCACCACTATCATATGGATAAAATATATGGAGTGTATACCACTTCAAACTGTGTACACTTCTTGAAGGTGTACTGGTGGTGATAAAATATGCCCGTATTTATGCCTTTTATGGTGATATTGTTCGTTTTCTGTCATCAACAAAGATATGTCTGCAGAGTACAAAGAACGCAAATTTACTTATTTATTGAATATAAAGATATTTGTGTGTGAATTCCAACAAGTAGTTATTGTGTATCCAGATGAAATTCAATTTTAGATAATTTTGGTTGCATAAAGGTCACACTGAACTTTAACCATGGTATAAATTATTACAATATGATCAGATAGAAGCTTTACAAAAATGGAAAGCAGTTATTATTTCAAAGCCTTAACTGTACGACTTCAATTATAAAGCAATGCTTCGCTATAAGAAATATCTAGATGTTACTGCACGACATAAACTAAGAAACCTTAAATTAAGCTCTCAATTTAGACATCAATCGTATGAGATTCTGGTGACATTGAAAGTGAGAACTAAGCATGTTAATGTATACAATGATAAAGTTATTGAGTTAGAATTCAATTTTATGTAGTGATATACATGCTACAATACTATATAGTTATATTCAAAACAGTCTACGGTCTATAATAATCCAATTATTTATGTCAACTGCAATTACAGATGTCTGCATTATATAGCTGGATTAACTTGTATTACTGAAGCACGTTTACAATGAAACAATACTCTTCCTAGCCTTATATCTAGAATTGAACTAGACTGCAATGAATTGATCTCATATTTTCTTTACTGTTTATTATCATATATTGTCGTGTCTTTGCCAGATCTCCTATGTGGGTGACTGAGGAAAATATATTTGTAGTTTGTTAATAAGCTTGAAACATTTTAACATTGCACCAGTTGGAACCCAATGTTACTTATTTCTCAAAAGAGCCAATCATTTATTAAGTAAGCTCAATCGTCGTGATGCAAGTATTAAAAGTAAAACTCGTGCGAGTTCAAACTGAGAAAACTATTTGCTATCCTTAAATGTTGCAATTTCCCACTAGTGTTTTCGATTGTTTTCTTCCAAATAATTGTATTTACATTCTTTTTGTTATTTCAAACAATGAATGTCGTATCACATGTGATATTAATAATATTTGAAAAGACAATATAGTAAATGTACTACTACGATTATGCGTTATGTGTCGTGTTTTGTGATATAAACGGTACAAACACACATAGATAAAACATCAGAAAACCATATCTTTTTAAATTTTCCATCATAAAACCAAACACGCTTTTCAGGAACTCCTTCAAGGAAATCATAATCTTTTTTTATGCCAATTCTTTCTTTTGAGCTGTTATTTTCTTTCATACGAATAAAATAAATTTTAAGAACAGAAACATATTATTAAGACAATAGGGTGTGATTATTAGCTACAATTTTAGTACCAGATCATAAATTATTCAGTTACAAGTACAATCGTTCTGTATGATTTCACACATCGTCAGGTGTAAAATTAGTATCCGACTCCTCTTTGTCGGCACTTCTTTTCCGCAAGCCATGCCCATTTCTTATTCCATTTCCAATGCTTTCTGCAGTAGAGCTATCTAAGTCGTCTGCATTGCTTGTTGACTCTCTCGACTTACGAGCTTTGTCAAGTTCTGATTTTATAACGATTTCGTTTGAAACATAAGCCGCGCGACGGATCTGTTTCTTCACCGTGTCCGGAATGTCAGGGATCAGGTAGGCTATGAAACTAGTAATCACAACCACAAAGTTCTGAAAAGTAAACAAGTCATTGAAAACTCTCTTGTAACATGTTAAGAATTATTATTGGAACTTTGCATATTAGCCTTGATAAAATATAGAGTCACTAGTAATAGAAATTCCACCGATCCTGAATTAAAACTACCACTGACTTATTTATAAATACAGTGTTCTGCCTCAGCAACACAAGTTAATGTATAGCTGTAATTTCATAAATGTTACACATGACACGCGAAACTATTCAACAATCTGTTATTTACACCAAAAGTACTTATACATATGAACTGAACTTGACTAAAAACATGAAATAGATGATTTGAGGGCAATTTAACATTTTCACATGTACACCAAAGAGCAATACTCCTGATCGTAAGCAAGAATTGACAAGAAACATGTACATGGTCAAAACATGATACCGGACTCGTACCTCAAATACAAGAACAAAAGCGAATCTTGCTGCGAGGACATGCCAGTGGCTCGAGGAGTACTCATACTCGTCAGGTCCTGGTGGGTTACGGAAGTCCTTATACCTTTACAACATACAAAAACACATAACATAAATTTCCTAACATAAATACATTTTGTAACATATGTATAGCTAGTTAGATTTATATAGGTCAGGAGACTAAAAAGGAATGATGTTTCCTTAATAAACAGGGAGATTCATGACAAATATTTTGCCGAATTAAAATCATTGCTCCAAAAGTTATTCGTACACCTCTTGGGGTTGCATTTCGAAACACAGACCAATAACATAATACGGATTTTTTTTTACCAATACCAAAGTAACGGGTCGAACCGATTATACCTCGAACGAGGTTGGTGGACATAATAAGCACAATTACAATACCAAAGTAAGATCTAAGCGAAAGATTCATAAATAAAAAAAACATCTGTCTGACTGTCTCTCCGTCTTACATCAAACCTACCAGCATATTTCAACATCGTCAGATGCATTGAAGTATCTCTTATCGGGCTGAAAATCTGACGTGTTAAATGCCGACAGTGTCCAATTCGTGTAACCCTGCATAGTTTTGTTCTCACTTTTATAATATATATACACCAGTCGAGGGATGAAGTCAGACGTCAAAGCTATGATGAATGCCTATAATAATACAAAAGAAGATTGCTCCGACAATAAGCCTTTGCTTTAAAATTCTTAAATACATCAATTTTAGGTCAGAAAAACTGGATTACTCATGTCGATGAAGTTTACTTTACATTAGTAGCATGGTATTAGTTTGATATTTTCAGTTAGAAAAAGTAAGTTAGTGAACATAGTATTTTAATTAAATTCTCAGGCTACTTTCATCAAACAAAACAGAATGATTAGCAAAGCCAAAATAATCTTTTAATACTCCATGTACGACATGTTCCTGAATATACTTACATTAGAAACGATTGCCAGTCGTGAAATGGCATACAAGATATCGTACCATATGCCTGTAAATATAAAATCAGGCGACATTCTGTATGCTAGCATTTGTCTGCGGCATCTCACATATTGTTTCGACTTCTCTAGATTTATATAATCATTGTACCAGGACAGCAGTCATGACATGCTCATGACTTTCTATCAATACTTTACAGGGCGAAGGGCACTTACGGGGGCCCCTTCACTATGTAGTGCATTTCGAATGCAATTTTGATTTTCAGACATTATAGGCATTTACGTTTCGTTTAAGTTGTATGAGAATTACGAAAATTGCATTTTTCGTCGCTGATAGCAATGCTCAGTGATTTAATTTAAGAAATACTGTGTTTGAAATATTCTACAACTCTAGTACACAATGCTATTTAAAATCTGTGTAACCGAACCATATTGGGACATATTGAATTTACTTACTGTATATCACTTGTAAAGGACCAGCCTCAAATAAAGAACACTCTCTTTGCACAATTTCTTCACTATTTTACAGTTAATGCTAAGCATAATGGGGAATTTCACTTACTGATAGTCTTCACAAAATTAACGCGACAATATTTATTAAAATGTTCTTACCAATGTTTGCTGCTCTCTCACTGGAAGGACGTCTCAGATCTGTGGTGAATTTCATTGCATCGGATCTGATCTCTATCATATTGTTTAATAGGCAACACATCGGTCCGAGGGGAAAAGCAGCCACAAATATTGTCAAAAATCCGAACTGTAACACTGTAAATTATAAGGATAGTTTTGATAACACAAAAATTTTGACCTTTACAAATAAAGATGTTGCATTGTTGGGTACTTATGTTTTAATATTCTAATTTATCTAAAACAAACAGGAATTAATGATATTATAAGGAATCTTCAGATACATTTAATTTGGTGTCAGATGATGGATTGAAGAATATGATATAAATAGTGTCCACATTCAAAACTGCATTTCTGTTAAACACATATTATACAGAATATAATTTATACAGCCGAAATACTGCTTGTTGTTATTTTCTTGCATAATGTACGTAAAATCTCTGCTTCTTCATAAAACAATGTATAAAACAATCACTTCCTCTCACCCATTTCTAAATATTCATGATATAATGACGTATGTTCCGTAAGTTCATAGTCTTTCATCCATGGTGACATCTTTGCCTTATCATCTGTGCTCTCCTTCAAGATTCGTTTCTTGTAACATCTCTTCAGAAATTTGATTGCTTTTCTGAAATAATGTATGAAAGTCTGTCAATCGATTTATAGAAAGAGACCATTACAAATGAGCACAGTTTTTGTATATAAAAGTCGTGCACATTTTATGTTTTCGTCAGTTTAGTCTCCAGTCAAATGTGTTTGAAACAGAAAGAATGCGTTTAAGTTAAGTGATTTCAAAATCGTGGCTCTGAACCTTTTTGCAACAGTACGACAGTTGGTGAGTTTATGATGGTTTAAAAAACCAGCTGACATATTGGAATTATTAAACACACTTTTAGGTAAAATATCATGGTCGGAACCCACTGTCTTTTACGGAATATGTGGTATGAATAGCCTGGGTACCGCGGATGGTAAAACATAATCATAATTCTCTTTGAAACAGAAACATGCAGAATGTTCTTTCTCCCATTTGTCGCTAACAATGTTTTCGCTTGAGACTATTTGAGACTTCAGTCTTAGTGATACTACATGTTCTCAGCGATGGAACAATAACTATCGATTTCAATATCAATTACAGAACAGAATAGACAGAACGTTCTTTGTCAGACTGTCAGATTCTGTTCATCACAAAGATTTTTCTGTTTGTCATTTATGCTCCTATTACCCAAAACAGATTTTTGACTTTAAGCAACACTTACGGCAGAAATATCTTCATCAGATTGTTCTGTATAATCTGTTTGCCCGCCATGATGATTGCCAACTGTATACAGAGCTCTATCAGACAACCTCCTGGACCACACTGTATATATATTATTATACGTCTTACAAAACTATACATTAAGCAAAAATGCCTACATCTTAGACAAAAATACATGTACAACAGTTTAAACACCACACAGCACTTTAAGAAAATGGAATAAATCGTATCAAACATAGCATAAAGGGAAGTAAATAAGTAATACATTTTTCCCGAATTTTGAAATTTATTTGATTGTTCCCTCCTACACTAAGGTGAAAAACTATTTACCTCTTCTTGGCGGCCTCCGAAAACCTCATTGTAGTCACCAGGTCTACCCACCAACCTGTAATTATATTTCAAAATCCTAAAGTATACGTCAAACATACACTTTTTAAAACCCAGATGCTTTCATGGCAAAGATGGCAACAGAGACGACATAGACTTTATCAGAAGTAGCAATATGGATATCATCAATACGTGTATAGATCTACAATTAAATAATTCTATATCATTATACAAAATATAGCATACTGACCTTCCTTTGAAAAAGGCAATGTAGATAATAGAAGAGTAATAGTTTACAAATTGCAGAGCGAATAACTTGATGTTGATACTGTCATCATATTCACTCTGAGTCCTCAAACATTCAAAATCGGCCCCAATACCACAGCCCCTTTAAAGCTTCTTAAATACTACAACGTTGGTCTTATATCACTGTAAATATATACATGTCCTATTTTTGTAACACCTTAACACCCCAGAACAGAAACCTTTAAAATTATTCGAGGTACTTCTATACTAAGTTTGGTTGCTATGTTATATTACAAAATTCTTTTTGTGTAAAAATCATGTACAGATAAAAAGTGATTAACCCGGTCAAAATACATGACGGGGGTCACTACTGAACTTCAAAACTCTTCCTTCATTTATTGTACTTTATAGTGAACATATTCCAACTTTAAAGTGATAGCTTTGATGGTTTGATGTAACTGACCTAAACGCAAAACTTAAAAAATGATAGCTAAAACACAATGTCCAAAAATATTAAATTTTCCCCCAAATGTAAAACTAAAACCCCTTTATAGTTGAAGTACATTAACCATTTATTGTTTGTGAAAATTTGAACAATTAACAAAAAATGATATGTATTCTCAAAATACCAAAATCAATCAAAATTCATCTTTTTTCCCAAAAAAGCGGTGACTCAGCATTTTTAATACATGTAGAAGGATATTAGACGAACAAGTGTAATTTTCAAAGTGATAGCTTTGATAGTTTCCATGTAAGTGACCTAAACGCAAAACTTAACCAACGCCGACGACAACGACAACGACGAAGACGACGACGACGACAATCAAGTGACGACAATAGCTCGTCATTTTTTTCAAAAATCAGACGAGCTAAAAACCAGATGCTTTCGATGCAAAGATGGCAACTGACACGCCATAGACTTCATCAGATGTAGCAATATGGATATCATCAATATGTGTATAGATCTACAATTAAATAATTCTATATCATTATACAAAATATAGCATACTGACCTTCCTTTGAAAAAGGCAATGTAGATAATAGAAGAGTAATAGTTAACAAATTGCAGAGCGAATAACTTGATGTTGATACTGTCATCATATTCACTCTGAGTCCTCAAACATTCAAAATCGGTCAATACCACAGCCGCTTTGGAGTATACCTGTAAATATACATGTCTAATTTTGTAACTAATACTCCAGTACAGAAACCTAACAACGTTTTTCTGAGGTCTTTTACATGGTTTTATTCTTCCTTCTGTAAAAATCATGCACAGATAAATTAAAAAGTACTTTTGTTTCTAAAATTAATTACGTAGATCTAGCAGTGTTCTGACATGTCTGAGGAATTATTCTGTTTTTTAAAAAAGCTCAAAACCCTTCCAAGTGGGGTCTGAGACAAGTTATGTAAATGTTTAACTATTTTGTTTCGAATGGTTGGTTTCATGTCAATTAAAAATATGGATTCAAATATTTAATTAAAAGCTGTTGTCCTACTAGCCAGACAACCAGTAGAATCACACCTAGTGAAATCCGGTTACAAACAATATCAACGTATTCTGTTTCAACAAAATGGAATATGCCTGCTGTTTGCGGACTTTTTGGAAGTTAATGGCTAGATCTTAGCCTAAGTATATAAGTATAAGTACTTCCATATTGAATTATATAGCAACATTATAGTCGTCTGCTTTTCCAGATGAAGGATAATGAGTACAGACATAAGTGAGACAAAGTTACTCACTATATTGAGTATAATGATGAGTATCAAGTTGATACAGGCTGCTGTTATCGACGTGATGATACTCGCGTTTGTAGTGATTGCTTTTTCTGTGTCACTTGTGGTTGAGTTACCAGACCCGCTGTCTCTGTTCAGCAACTGCAATGACGCTAACACAGAGATTCTGTAAGCTATCACACCGACCACGCCACCAATTGCTATGCACATCTGAAATCAAAAACAAAAAGCCACAGACTAAATTAATTTCTTGTCCGACCATAATTTACTAAATCCAAACTTCTAGCTCCTTCCTATTCTATCAAATAAATACGGTCATGTTGCCCAGTATATTAGAATTCTAATAAACTGGACAATTGATTATTGCTCTGACCAGTGCCCCGTCCCTTAAGAAACAAGACTTGATTTAAAAATAGATACACTATAGTAAATTCTCTTGCACGTTTCAAATTACCAAGTTTGTAGTAAATGTAATGATTATGTTCAGTACGCAAAAAGGTTAAAGCACATACTGTGAAGAGTGTACACCAATACGACAGGAGGTAGTAAGGAAATCTTTTTCTCCAGAACGGTAGATGTGGTTCCTTTAAGCCAGTGATTGGGTTCACCTTCATGTCAGGGTATTTGGCAAGCTTAGCTAGATATTCGGGACGCGGCGGTTCCTAAAGTAAATATCAATGAATGAATTGGAGTATTAAATGTTTGAAGCAAAGACAAACCTCAAAGCGGTTATAAAAACAACACACAAAACCCGTCAAAAACGTGTTTGCCACCAATGAAACTAAAAAATACATTTCGCATTCATTTTCATCATTACAACACAGATCGATTTCCTCTTTTTAATTTCTCTTGACCATCTAAGCTGTGTATTTGCCCTTTTCCCCTTTTTGAAAGTAGTCAAATTTCAAGGTTATGAAAATCGAAACAGGTGAATAAATTTCAAAAGGAACTAAATTTTTGTGTGCCTTAAATGCATGGAGAGAACACTTGCACCAACAAAATGTCGCAAATCGAACTATACATTGAAATATCGAAATTTACTTTTTATCATGTATCACTATGTGCCTGTAATGATAGTATTGTTATTCACTAAACCTGATGAAGACTATGATTAAAAGTCGATGTGATATGAAACTGGAGTTTGTCTTCTGTTGAACTTGTAAGCCTGTGTGTACTTTTGTGTCATTTTATCATGCCTGTGATCTCGTGCATTTAAATTATCGTAACAGCTTTGCATGGTCATGTATATTCGATATTGTTTTGCTCCTTGATCATGTTCGGTAGGAGCGAGAGAATGAATATGCAGAGGTGAATTATGAAAGGCTATGTGGAAATACTTTACAAAACAAGAGCTGTCCCTCACAAGTGACGAATGCCCCCGAAAGAGGTGCCTCACAGTCTGTGTCCTCCCAGGCCAATAATTGCTATGTAATTTAAATCCTTCCATGCATGACAGAGAATCATGCTCAGTATTCCATTACTTTAAACACTAAGTGTGACCTTGACTTTTGAGGTAGGGACTTGGTCTTGCCTGGACACATCCGCTTGAGTGCTAGACTTTTTGCAAGTTATTTTAAAATCCTTCAAAGCATAAAAAGTTAGTCCGACAAAAATGATGCATATAAACAGGATTCCATTCCTATAAATTCTAAGTGTGACCTTGACCTTTTGGTAGGGATGTGGGTCTTGCACGCGACACGTCGTCTTGATGTGCTAGACTTTGTGCCATATTATTTTAAAATCCTTCAAAGCATGAAAAATTACAGTCCGACACGAATCCGTGCATATATGCTATAGAGGAATCCATTCCTTCAAACCTAAGGTGACCTTGACCTTTGAGGTAGGGACGTGGGTCTTGCACGCGACACGTCGTCTTGATGTGCAGACTTTGTGCCAAGTTTTTTAAAATCCTTCAATGCATGACAAAGTTACGTCCGAACACGAATCCTGCATATGCTAAAGAGGAATCCATCACCTTCAAACTCTAAGTTGCCTTGACCTTGAGCAGGGACGTGGGTCTTGCACGCAACACGTCGTCTTGATGTGCAGACATGTGTGCCTAGTTTTTTAAAATCCTTCAATGCAGACAAAGCAGTCCGGACACGAATGTGTCCAATAGAGGATCCATACCTTCATACTCCAGTGTGACCTTCACCTTTGAGGTAGGGATGTGGGTCTTGCACGCGACACGTCGTCTTGATGGCTAGACATGTGTGCCAGTTTAAAACCTCAATGCAGACGAGTACAGTCCGAAAAAAAATTTTAAAGGGGGGGGGCAGGGGGGGAAGAAAAAAAAGAGGAGGAAAAAAAAAAAAAACGGTGCGAATTTATAGCCTCCCTCGGGGCAAAAACAAGTTTTATGGAGTGATCGCACCTCCCGTTTTCATCATCGTTATTATTACCCATTACAATTATTATTTATCTCACCTCTTCCTTGATAAAGTCAACAAGATCCCAGTTATACTGTATCAATGACTGCTTCCTCTTCCAGAACTCAAGGAACAAGGTACCTGAAATCAATGTCAACATACAACTTGGTATCGATTTTAACTATTAGAGAGACATTTATCACTGATTTATACTGAACATTGCCAAAGTTATAACCAGAATATATTATCACTGATTTATACTGAATATTGCCAAAGTTATAACCAGAATATATTATCACTGATTTACACTGAACATTGCCAAAGTTATAACCAGAATATATTATCACTGATTTACACTGAAAATTGCCAAAGAAACCAGAATATATTACACTGATTTACCTGAAAATTGCCAAAAGTATAACCAGAATATATTATCACTGATTCACACTGAAAATTGCCAAAGTTAT
Source organism: Saxidomus purpurata (assembly GCA_022818135.1). Lineage (NCBI taxonomy): Eukaryota > Metazoa > Mollusca > Bivalvia > Venerida > Veneridae > Saxidomus > Saxidomus purpurata. The sequence continues at coordinate 6,314,962 of JAFMSR010000003.1, read as the reverse complement.
AACCAGAATATATTATCACTGATTCACACTGAACATTGCCAAAGTCATAACCAGAATATATTATCACTGATTCACACTGAACATTGCCAAAGTCATAACCAGAATATATTACACTGATTCACACTGAACATTGCCAAAGTCAAACCAGAATATATTATCACTGATTCACACGGAACATTGCCAAAGTCATAACCAGAATATATTATCACTGATTCACACGGAACATTGCCAAAGTCATAACCAGAATATATTATCACTGATTCACACGGAACATTGCCAAAGTCATAACCAGAATATATTATCACTGATTCACACGGAACATTGCCAAAGTCAAACCAGAATATATTATCACTGATTCACACGGAACATTGCCAAAGTTATAACCAGAATATATTATCACTGATTTACACGGAACATTGCCAAAGTTATAACCAGAATATATTATCACTGATTTATACTCATAAAAAACTGAACATTGCCAAAGTTATAACCAGAATATATTATCACTGATTTAAACCCATAAAAAACTGAACATTGCCAAAGTTATAACCAGAATATATTATCACTGATTTATGCTCAAAAAACTAAACATTGCCAAAGTTTTAACCAGAATATATTATCACTGATTTATACTCATAAAGAAACTGAACATTGCCAAAGTTATAACCAGAATATATTATCGCTGATTTACACTGAACATTGCCAAAGTTATAACCAGAATATATTATCACTGATTTATACTGAACATTGCCAAAGTTATAACCAGAATATATTATCACTGATTTATACTGAACATTGCCAAAGTTATAACCAGAATGTATTATCACTGATTTATACTGAACATTGCCAAAGTTATAACCAGAATGTATTATCACTGATTTATACTGAACATTGCCAAAGTTATAACCAGAATATACGAATCTGTGTTTCAGTTTTAGTACAAATTGAATATAGAGAAAATCTAATAAAAGTTTTGCCTATCCTAGTCAAAAATTGAAAATCCACCATTTCGGTTATGTTTATATTAATCACGATATATCAGTTTGTCAATAAACGAAAAAAACCAGTATAATTTATTACTTATATCTTTTCATAACATTTACTAAGTTTTCAACATCACTCTTGATCAAAGTGGACTGAACTCACTAGTACCAGCAATTTTAAAACAAGGGACGGAAGGGGAACGAACACCACGAAATGGCAAGATCGGATACACACTTATTAGTGACGCCCAATGCGCTTACGACTGCCTGCTGCTTATACACATGGAAATACCTAGCAACAATTTACTCATCCGCAACAGCAGGTGGGGGGAAACAGAAAGAACAACATGCTACAATGATATACATAGGAAAAGACTGTAAAACCTACTTACCCCACAGTGACATAAATATTGCAAAGAACACCGTGAAGTTGTTGTCAAACAGGTGACTATACTCGGAACCAGGGCAACTGGCGCTCAGTTTCCAGTAGGGACACTGGTAATCACACATTGGACACATAGTTTTGTTCAGTGAGCCGTCACATAACTCCTTACTGTAAACAATATATTTAGAATTTACAATGTAACTGTTTATTAATACATTTGACGTGCTTGTAGTTTAGTGATTTTACTTTTTAAAGATAATCATAGCATCAACTATTTCAATTAAGGTCCTCTTTGAGAACATTAGGGAGCTCATGTTTCACGGTTGCAAGGTGATTGCGGCATTAGAATTACGAATCAACGGTGGCTGTACGTTTCAGTTTATGCGGCGATTAATCAAAGCAAAGTAATGATTTAAAGGTGCCCCTACATAAGACTTTTTAACAGTTTTAGTATCTCACACTATTTGGATATACTCAATATCTCGCAAAAGCCTTACACTAGTTTTCACCAAAAATGCATAATATATGTTCATAATATACACATGTTCATCTTTTTCCTAAGTAAAACAATGTCGGTAGTCACCTGGGATAGCTGTCCCGCATGTTTATAAATCCCAGAAAGAATACCACAAGACCTACAATAGATGGAACCACCAACCACTGTGTGTAGAACCCTAGCCAGGCAAAATATAGACCAATCTGAGAACCATAGTAATTCCTGGAAAAAAATTACAAGACAGAGAGCTAAGAATTTCTATTACACTAAGCTTTTTCTACGGTGAACATCAAGTCATTTAGCAAAGAAAAGAAAACAAATCAATGCCATAATAGTAATATGCGCTGGACACATTGAAATTGTTGAAGAGCCATTTATGAATTTACGAAACAACTGTTTTTGTGTGATTTTCCTTGACATCGACTGGATTCTTTAAATGAAAAAGATGTCTTGTAACCGTGTGATGCTTTTCCGCTTTTTAATGGTTGAAACTTTCGCATAAGTACCGATCGTCAAATGTCTTTAAGACTATTGTTTTTTCAAATTTCAAATTTGAAACAGTGTTTGATAAAACGCAAGACCTGCATGGCCGTTTCTGACGCTTTTCTCTGCTCTATGCGCAGTTTATTACGATGTAAATATAATTCTTTATTCACTATTCACGAATGAATATAAATAATAACGAATTACCTGATATATTCAAGAGGTTGGTATTTAAAGATTTTCTTCCAGTTTGCCCAATTCTGATACAGTGTCTTCCTTGCGTTCGTATCTAAACCTTTCTTCCAGTGGCCCTGAAAAAAACCACAGTGATACATTTTTAAACCACTAAAATACAATCAACTGATACGTGCACTGAAGCCCGAATTACAAATGAAGCTTTAAATTGTCAGAAAACTGAAAAGTTTTATATCTACGACTGTTAAATTAACTGGGAGGAAAGGTACAAAAAAACGGCCTTTAATTACAGCACACGAGCTCAAACTCCAAACAATTTTACTCGATACTTTGTTCATTATAGTGTGTACGGGAAAGTAATTAACCGTTGCAAAGAGTGGGATACGGGCAGACGAACCACCAGGGTAAGAAATAAACTAATAAGAAATAGAAGAATTCCACTGATTATCTCAAAATGAATATGCAAATTACAAACCTCGTGTAAAGGATATGCTGCGCTGTAGTAGTCGTCTGCAATCATCTTCTTTATACCTGGAATTTAAAATCATTTGGACCCAGAATGACATCCTCCGTTATTTGCAACATATGTTTTTGGATACTCTTGTGAAATTAGTAAACGTATATTTTGACATTCGCGTACATGTATAGAGTATCTGTGGGCAATAACTGGGCATCTAAATTCCGTCTGTAAACTATCAACAACAAAAACATGTTGCTATGGTTACCATAGAGCAAGCGGTATCCTCCATTATGGAACAGAAGTGCTAGAAAGCATCGAGCTTAAACATTTTTTTAAAAATGATAGAAAACTGGTCGTATCTAAATTAGACAACCAATGAAATCGTTGAAAACAAATTTACCAAAGGTGTATGCTTCTTCGTCATCCTTCCCAAATGGTTTTCTTCTCAGTATAAAGTCAACAATACGTGACCTCTGTAGATTCGTGAAAAACAGTTCCCTGTTGTCTTCTGGTACGTCAAATCTATGAAATAGAACATAAAGGTTGTGCTCCGAATTTTTGTACAGTATTGATGTAGGACTTGTTGACTGGAGATGATACCATTGTGGAGTCATTTCGGAGGAGAAATATTAAATTCAGAAGTGGGTCAGTACACAGAAACACACAGATTTCTTGGCAGAAATGATAACGAAACATAAACAAAGTTTAGTAATTATATTCTTGAAGTGTTCGTTTAAGGAGTATTGAAATCGAACTTGACATATTTAATCACAAGAAGCATATATCCGAGTTAAATGTCATAAAGGATACGATTTTTGTCTGGCTTTCGTCACCGGCAACCATTTTTAACACCAATCACAATAAATCTCTACAATGTATTTCAAATCAATGTTTCAATTTATAAAGTACCAACAACTGATCAAAGGAGTAAACCCTAATAAACAGACAGACATCTTCACTGGTGGCAAAAAAACAATCAGTTGCTATCTGTAAGGTAAAGCACGTGTACAGAATGATAGCTTAACAATAGAAATCAAAGAAACACTAACAAATATTCCCTTTCTCTGGTGAATGTTAGTGTAGCCTCTTTTCTAATCTTTGGGAAAGTGTCCTTGTCGTATTTGACCGGATTGACTAGGACATTCTTCACTTTCACAATCGAGTTCCAGATTGTCGTACTCACAGCTTTCACCGGATTCTAAAATAACCATACAAATCTCAATCAAACGTTCATAAAAAATATGGTTCTCGTGAAAAAAATGCGAATTCGAATAAATGACAGTAAAAAATGAATATATTTTAAAACGATTTTTCTTTCGCAAATAGCTTTTGTAAAGACAAAGTTTGGGGTTTACAATTTGTACGGCAGAGATTTAAGACAGACTGGTAATTTCTAATGGGGTCATATCATATGTTCCCACTTAAAATTAATTGTGCATGCGTTATCAAGCGTTTGTTTTTATCGCCTTCGAAAATTTTAAGCTCTCTTACCTGCCACTTTGAGTATTTTTTCTCAATTTTCTCTGTGACTAAATTCTGAAATATTCAAATGGCCTCATTTTATATGGATAAACCTACACCGATTATGTAAGTTGAATTTCAAAAAGCAATTATCGAAAAATAATTTCCATAAAATATGTTACAGCGGAACATACCAAGAAATCTACATACGCCATTGATGACAAATGATCATCTCCCCTGGCAATCTTAGCACGATCTCCAATGTTCGCTATTATGTAGGCACTCTTTTAAAATTAATAGCATTGTCCAATTTATAGATAAAGAAATTTAGCAGAGTAAATTTTACAAATCGGTTCTAAGGGTAGTCGTCTGCTGTAGACGAACGCCTCTCAGCATTACTGACTAAAATGTTAATACACTCAGTTCCAAAAGAAAGTGTGCACTTTGTTTTTGATTTTTCTTCGCTGACTACTTTTCTGAAAGCCTATATATTTTGTACCAAAACTTGAGATCTATTTATGTACAATATCTCGAACATTTTAGATTTTGCAATCGATCGATGACAAATACACATGAGATATAGTGTGCGAAAGCTAAATATTGAAATATTTAAAATTAAGAAGTGCACACTTTCTTTTGGAACTGAGTGTAGTTTTCGGCAAAATCTGTAAAAAAACCTGGTTATTTGAAGTTCAAAACCTTTTAAATTTCATTTTCAATTTCATCTTCAGAATTTCAGCATATCTCGTCAAAACCTCCCATGGTGCGTGAACCTTCACAAAGTGCACTGATTCGTCCGTCTGAAAATACAGTTTCCGTGCAATAAATAAGAGTGGCAGATGTCCACTTTGAAATATATACCTGCCGGTTAGTATAGATTATAGTCCAATAAGAACAAAGGTGGGAAAAGTTCAAAAAGCTTTTAAAAATTACAATGTACTAAAATGTTGGGCTTTTGAATAAGAGTTGGGAGTATATAGCTATGTGTAATATACACAACTATTAGATCTGCTTTTGTTTTGTTTGTCACTCAAACTTTGCAGTCACTGTGTTGCATTTTTCATAAACTTGCCTGCACGTTGTGATGCTTTTTCTTAACTTCAGCGCACTTCATGCAACATTTTTCAAGTGCACTTTGCGCAACATTTTCTTCTAACTGTACGTGCAGTTTTTTTTTAAAGAAATTCACGCAACATTTTCTAAAGCCTTTTATCTTACTTTCCTTGCACTTTGTGTAGCATTTTTTTCTTATTTTCCGACATTTTTGTATATGCATTTTTGTTCTCTTCGTGTAATGTGTGTGCAGTACTTTTTCTCGTGCACTTTGTACAGTATTTTTTCGATCAGCTTGTACAGAGTTTTTCTTATTTTCTGTGCAATTTGTACAACATCTTTTTACTGTCCATCCACTTCGTGCAACATTTGTTCCCTTGCACTTTGTATAGCATATTTTTCTTACTTTCCGTGCACTCTTTGGAATATATTTTCCTCGTGCAATTTGTGCAGCATTTTTCATACTTTCCGTGCACTCCGTGCATTATTTTTTTCTCATGCACTATGTTCATTTTTTTTCATCCTTTCTGTGCACGCCGTGCCTTATATTTCCTCGGGCAATTTGCGCAGCATTTTTTCATACTTTCCGTGCACTCCGTGCATTATTTTTTCTCATGTACTTTGTTCAGCATTTTTTCTTATTTACTGTGCACTCCGTGCATTACTTTGTGCAGCATATTTTCTCGTGCACTTTGTGGAGCATTTCTTATACTTCATGTGCACAATGTGGAGCATTTTTTTTCTAACGTATCAGGTACTGTGTGTTATGGAAGCAAACTATCCACAAGTAATAGTCGTACTATCTACTCCAACCGAGAACTTGACAAACACTTACTCTGTCATACTCCAATTTCAACCCTTCGTCCGCGAGATTTTGTTCAAAAATTTCTCGAGCTTTTCGTGCAGCTTCTGTATCTTCATCTTCCTCCTTTGGTACTTCCCAAGCCAATATGTAATCGATTCGACGGTTTTCTTTTTCGAAGAATAAGTTCCGACCCTGAAACTTAGATATAGTAGTGTTTTAAAGATGCAGAACAACAGTAACGTAAAGACAAGCAAGGGCTTCTCTGCATTTTGTAGTCCCTTTTTGGCAAAAACAGTCGTTTTAAGCCATATAATTAAAATTATAAGGTAGATATGGTTAAACGTTCAAGGCATGAGAGGCCTTAACTTTTATCAGTGGTAATATTCGAAGTAGTAGCATAAATGGAAATGCATTTCCATGCATGTCGCACTTGCTTCTAACTTGAAGCGCGTATGTTGCTAACCAATTCAAGCAAGGCATTACAAAATTGACAGTTCCTAGCAGATGGCGGCTAGAACTCCTGGTGTATTTTAGACTATTGCCGGAAGTGTTTCGGTGCAACAACAGGTCGGTTTTTGTTGTTTTTGTTCGCTGGTTAGCGCCTGTCCCAACCGTATTTCGGCAGTAGTAGGTTTCGAAACCATGACCTCCAATCGATGAGATTTTACAGTAATTTCAAGTATTTCACCGCTCGTTCACATAGGTGCTTGTGTTTTACTGCCTGTCAGTAAGTCCTGATTTACAGGATTCGCTTTCAGATTGCATTATGATTAGGCAACTTGTATACGAATATTTAAGTCTTTTTAAACAAAAGATTATCATTATGTAAACATTTTAATAAGCATAATTTGTGACATTTTCAGTATATAAATAGATACAACTTCATTGCATTATTGCTTATCATGCACCGTAAAATGTAACCAGTTTTTTCAAGTTTATTAAGCCGTGTTATAATTCTAGGAAAATTATGATTTTTCATACTTAACATCATATTTTACTTCTTCATATACATGTGTAGAGTTCCTGGTAGAATCCGCCATTCACTTGTGCCATATTTACCGTGCATTTTAGATTTTAACCAAGTAATGAATACCTTACTAATACTTAGCATCATCAGCAACTTTGTTGTCTTAAAAGCTATCCGGAATTTCTTAGTACTTCATTATGCCTTTGAATTTCTGCTCCCCCAATTTACAATGTATTATAAATAGTACATGTGCACAACGTTTCAAATTTTAACATACAGGTACTGCGATAATGTTTAGAATTATTCCACTAGTGCCTTTACTGAGGCCAAGTCCAAGCAGACGGAAATTATAACACTTACTTTTTCATGCTCCATCTCAACCCTCGTCCACGAAATGTTTGTTCATGTATTCCGAGCAATGAACATCTTATAGTTAAAAACTCCTTAAAAACTTACATAACCAACTTGTAAGATATTTTTTGTATAAGAATTTTTTTCAGTATGAAACTTAGTTATAGTAGTGTTTTAAAATACAACAAGAGCAGTAACGTAAGACAAGCAAGTGCTCTGCATTTTGTAGTGCTTTTTGCCAATAAAACAAGTCGTTTTAAGCCAGTTAAGGGCACTTAAGATTATAACTAGAAATTTAAACGTTCAAGTCAAGAAAGCTTATTTCACAGGGTAATCTTCTTTGCTTACAGATAGGTCTTACAATGGTAATCATTTGCAATGTAATATCTCATAAATGGTTAAGTTTAACCAATGGACAAAGGAATAAAAATTATAACTGAGTTTCCAAGTCAGATGGGGCCATGGAATTCAAACTAAGCGGAAGTCCTTGACACAACGTGGTTTTCCTTTTCCTGCCCATGTTTGGCGCCCGTAATCATGATGGAAGCATAGTAGTTCGAAACCTTTCCAAATGAAGGTATCTTCAACCAGTTCAGTCAATAGGTGGCTGGTTACTGCGTATAACGATTTAACCATTAGATTCTAATTCGCATTAATTTTATAAAAACGCATCCCTGACGGAAGTAACCTTTTTGCAAACAAAAGATAGGTAATCATTTTAATTAGCATTAATTTGACGTTTGCAAAGTAATATATAATACACGGTTAAGGCATAAGTACATTTTACCTCATAGTTAACAATGTATGTCAAGTTTATAAGGGGTTCAAAAGCAAAATTATGAATCAAAACCCTTAACATAGATATTTTCCTCTTCATCATGTTGATAAAGGTCGATGGTAAACAATTATGTGCCATAACCGTTTCTACAAGCAAGTCACTCAAATGATTTTGACCATAAAGTAGGTTGTATTAAAAACTTATCCTGAAGCTTAATACCTTTATAAATTTTGCTCCCCAATTTACTTGTATCAAAAACTCAACTTGTCAAAGTTATGAATACATCTTGTCGAAAATGTTTAGAAATATTTCATTAATGTTATGAGGCCAAGTAAGCAGACGGGTAAGTTTTAAAGCTATTTTCGTACTGAATACTTAACGAAATAAAGTTGTTCGGTATGAACAATGAAATATTAAAGTTAACCCAAAGTCATTAAACGCTGACATAAAACTTGTTCGATATATTTTGTATAAGACTTCTTTTCAGTATGACTGTTTATAAGTAAGTCGAAATAAAAAATGTATTTCACATGTAGTTACACTTAAAAAACGCTGTTTTTGGGGATTTTGAATTCGCAAATAATTTTTTGCAAATTTTTTGCGAAAATACCAAATTTACAATATATTGATCCACACGAAAAAGGTTTAATTAACATGGGATCAGGTGTCAGTTGCAAGTACTGCATACCTACTTTATAAAACAGAAACCGCATCTGGGCATTTATATGCATCCCTGAATAAATACAATAGATTAGAGTATAGATCTAGTTTGCCTTATTTTTTCGCATTCCTTAACATATAAATGCAACATTTGCAATCCGAGGCATTCAGTCAAACTGTTTTGGTCATAACATATATTGAATATTCAATGGCTTTGTCAAAATTTCATTACAAGAGTAAGTGAATGTTAGACTTGCATTTTCCACTTCTAGCTACTTTAAGACTCAATACCTCGAAATTTTAAGACGGAAAACATTGAAATTTACGTAGAATTTCTGTGTTTTCGTACACAATTTAGATATTTATATGTAATTTTACCAGTTATTGATAAAACTTGGTAGAAAAAGTTTATCTTAAACTCGTGTATATAGTAATAAGTATATTTCATACCTTCTAGATCTGTTGCTAGTGGATCATTTTCTACCAGCTTTACGTCATCCATCTCTTGTTACTTAGCAGCTGTACGATTCCTTGTCCGTCTTGTAACCTTGGTTACGCGCACCTACTTTAGAAACTTAATTTTTAACTTTAAAACAGTGGTCATAAAGATTTTAATCCACGCAATTCAACAATGAACTATAGTTCTACATTTTCCTTTCCACAGGTGCAATCTTTTTTGCTTGCTTCACACGAGAGTAAAATAACATTTACACATGTAAGTTGTCTTTAACAATATATCCTTTGATTTTGTAATGTTGGCCTATTTTTTTGCAACTGCTAGTAGAACATAAACTTCACCAAAAAAATAAACTAAAATCCTCCCACTCCAAATATATTGTTACACATAAGTAAAGATGGAGTGTAGATATGTGGATAATATTTTGCCTACCTTTACATATAAACAGTCTCGCATTAACGTCCGCATTCTACTGTGACAGATGAAAAACATGAAAGTTAAAACACCTTGAAGTATATAAATACATTCAATCATATGACATGAGCATACATGCAAATACGTTTTAGTATTCAAATCAAGTTTACGTGAAATCAAAGCCTACGGCCCGGATGATTTCATATTGGATGGGAAAATCATAAAAATGTGAAAAAAGGATTTAAAAGAGCTGTGGTCGTAAAAGTGATCTACGCTCATTGAATACAAATTACACACACATTTTAGGTCCATGTTTACACTCGCGTCCTACATAGGTAGGAGCATAATTTTAACGCACATATCCCCATTTAAATGTATTCATATATTAAGGGTGGACTGCTTGCATGGTCTTCTACGGTGAAGAAAGTCCCATAGTTTTTGTTTTATACTGCAATGTACTGGTAATTTATTTCTAAGTTGGTTGCAAAACAAGTTATCGCAGCTTACATTAACTGATTGCTCTCGAGAGATCACCATCTTTGATCGGAATGATCCCAGAGAGAAGGTGCCCTTACTAGTTCACTTTTATGAGCACATGAAAAATAATCACTTTGTGAGTATTAGCTAAGTATGTACTTCGCAGAACTGTTTGCCTTCGTTGTGACATGCTGGACAACGACCGAAGATTCAAGATTGTCGTCAGTATGGAGTAGAACATATTTATATACATGTTACTACTTTGGGCATTATAGAATTTATAAACATAAAAGTGCAGTCACGGCCCAATGCATAAAATCTATCTATAACACTTATTATTAAAACAGATTTCTTTAAGTCGTTATTGCGATACAGTATATATTCCATTCAATTTCCACATGATATGTTTCAAATATATGACAATGTTTCTCCATTAAAATAACATTATTCGAAATGTTTATTTTGATAGAAACATTTACTTAAATATTTCCCCGATTGTTGGATTACTTTCCGAATGAAAAATAGGCATTCAACTATATTAATCGTTTTTTTATTGAATAACATGAATGATTAACCCATGTCTTGAAACTTCGTGAAGTTTTTATATTTCGTGCATTTGAAGTTTTGATGGTTACAGACTTACATGTACACGCTACATTTAAATTCATCTGTATTGTTTTATTGTTGATATATGGATTATATTAGTTAGATTTTATGTACTGAGCCGTCACTGCACTTTTATATATAATATAATCCTATCAATTGATTGAATTCATATTGGCCCTGTTTTTGGGCTGAAGACAGTCGTATAGGCCTGAGGCATCATTGTTGGTATTGTACAAGTTTTCCATACTGAAGCATTTACAAAGTATAGGTATACCATAGCAAACCATGTTTTAGTCTGTTCTCAATTTCGCATAAAAACATAAAATGTTAAATTGTTGCCAGATTTCTTTTATGTCATTTTTATGTTTATATGATAGTGACTTTATTTACATTCAATTTAAATACACAGAATCACGACGCAATTTATATGTGAATACCTGTTCAAATCAGTCGTTTGGTTACGAAATGAACCACGATTCAGTGGTATGAAATGTATAGGCTTCCACGAGGAAAACATGTTACAAGAATAATAGAATAGTATTTTCGAGAAATGATTTTTAATGGTGGGAGACAAAAGTGAACTTTAAATTCAACTGATACACGTCCGATAAATTTTCAGTTTAAGATCAACTGTGCATACCCTTGCACCAAATACCAATATACCAGTGAACGGGTAACAAAAAAAAAACCGGCACACGTGCACATGTACTATACCAGGCATGTGCAAAATACCTGAATGACTGAAACTTAAATACCGATATTATGTATGACGATAGTATAAAACATCTTTCACGTGTATGATATCGAATATCTTAATTAAAGCGGTCAGTGCATAAATTAAAGCAAGATTTATTAGATAACATTGTATGCAAGGTCCTTAATACGAATGTTTATCGAAAAACGCAGAAAAAAAGACAAACATACATGTACTGACTGTAATATATATACTTAAAGGCGTGATCGTGGTATACTGACAATTAATTGTGACAAGACATGATCAATGCAACAATAGATTGTAGCTGTTATTGCATAGTAGTAGGTTTTGAAATAAAAAAAGTACATGCATTCAAGTTGAAAGGTATGTGTGCTGCTGTCTGCGTCGCATGCGCCGAAAAAATCTAAACAACCACAGCAAAAACCAACAAAACGTTTGTACTTACACGAGTGATTCGGTTTATTATCCGAAAACGGTATTTTGGTCTTTGTAGTCAATCTGAACATAATCCGAGGGGTCAAAATACAGTGTGTGATTTATATTTTGGCTGTAGGTTAGTATTCAATGCATAATAACATTTATAAGCAGACCACAATGACAATACACATTTTCACAGCTTTTGTTTACGTCGGTTAAGAGCCTCGTAGATCGGTATTCAAGAATTAAAAATATCTGCGCTCATGCCACGATTTGCACGAGCGCCACTAACCTACACATGTATTATTTACGTCACTGTTCATTGAATTTTGCAGGAAAGCCATTTCGATGCTTACCCGTTCAAACCATGATCTGTCGAGTTAGGAGTAATATCTCTTTGAATGTACACGAAATTGTCTTGGGGCAGGCCTCCCAATACTCGCTTGTTGAGCCTGAAGCTGCGTTATGCATAGTTGAAGTGTCCCGCCACGGACAGGCACTGCATAGGGACAGGGACTTGTACTCCTTTATTTTGGACATGCAAGTTTACACATCACACGGGTCTAACAAGACTTACCGAAACACTAGTCATTTGGGTAATTTTGCAAGAAAAGCTGCCGAACAAATTTGTAATCCCTCAATACTGTCATGCCCGCTTTCCATTGTCTTCTTGATAAACTTAAATAGTCTTCCTTTAAATCTAAAGGAATCATCTACCAATCATGAGGAGTATGACAAGCAATTTTGAAGTTCATTAGCCAAAAAAGTGTTCCTCCAGTTATTGAGGGAAATTTGTTTTCAAAACAAAGGTCTCCGTGACCTTGACCTTTGACCTACTGACTCCAAAATCAAAAGGGGCCATCTACTGACCCTGAAAATATGAGCAGAAACTGTTTTGAAACCAAAGATACCTGTGACCCATGACCAATTAAGAGAATAAAAGTTTGACCTTGACCCTTGACTTCGAAATCAATAGGCATCATATACTGGTCATAAGCAGTATTACAAGCACAATTGAAATAGTACTGAGTGGAAACTGTTTTTCAACCAAAGGTTTCTGTGACCCTTGACACAACTGACCCCAAATCAAAAAGGGATCACCTACTGACCATGAGCAGTAACACCCGCAAGCCTTGGAGATCCTAGATATTACTGATATAAGTAACAATAAAGACACCATTTCTTATCATATTTTTTTTATATAAATATGTTTCAATAGGTTAATTACAGTTTGTAAAATAAACGAGATTCATAAACTTTATAATATAGGTACATGTATAATAGACAGAACCTACATATAACACGTAACTAAATATAGCAACTAGCGGGGCTTACATATACAACATAATGGTCCACTACCTGCTTCAGTCCATGGTATAAAACATTGTACATGTATTTTAATACAAATAAAGAAGTTACATTAAACATTAAGAAATAAATGACTTACTAGAAATGAAATGACAAGACCATGCAATAAACAGAAACTTTACTGAGTGGGCAGCTTGATCTGTCATTGGGTGAAATCACTGTATTTCTGTCTATTTCCTTTGTTCTTAATTTGATAGAACAACTAAAATGACTTTGTTTATATTGGATGAACAAGGAAAGCTTCCCACTTAATATGTTGGTGTTGACCGTATTTTTTCTATAGACGTGTTTTCTGTTGCTATGCTCCTGTCAATCTTTCTATTTTCCTTGAAACAGTACAACGTACTGATAAACACTAATATATACTTCTAATTCATATACTGCTAGAACATGCAAAAAGTCCTCTTTCAGCTTTTCTGTTTCCAAGCAAATGTTTATCTGAAAACTAGACAAAATTTCTTAAACTACTAAAAATGTTTGTTCAATTTAAAGCAACTACATGATAAAATAAGACAAAATCTATCAAGCTATTACAAAAAAAGAAGGTAAAACTTTTGCTCCCATATGCCGCTGGTTTGCCCTACAAATAACTGCAGTTCCTGAAAACATAAAGAAAGCTTTTTTCCTATACAGATATGCTTAATAAGATAAGAACAAACTACGAAAGTGAAACTCTGGGGACAATTTGAAAAAAAAAAACATGTACAAAGAAAGACACACCCATGTACAAAGGAAGACACACCCATGTACACAGTATAATAGAATGGCAAGTAACATTATGCAAATTAAAAACCTTTCCAAATGAAATACAGTACAGCAACACTACCTTGTGGTACTGATATAAATGTTCCATTTTAAGTTAACAAAATGTTTCAGTGCATTATTTAGTTATTGATACAAACTTCAGCAGCATTATATGCAAGATATTACAAGCCTTTCACACAACCTTTTTGAGAAAAACTTCACACTTCTGAATTCCTTTTGTCTTAAAGTTTGTTCATTAAAGTTTTATATTATAGAGTAAAAACGGTACATAAAAAACTTGATGAACAACCCTTTGGATAAGATGCCCATCTGAATTATATTTACTGAACACCACTGGGTAAAGAACATTACACAGTTTTAGCATAAATGAGGCTTTAAGTACCTGTCACATCCCCAACCACATAAAATTGTGACCCACCCTCCAGTTACTTTGAAATGAATGTAATGTTGACAACATCAGTGAACAGTGTTGACTTGGATTTTTTTCCCTTTTTCGAAAAACAACCAATGCTAAGGTAAAATATTTCACATCAAAACATAACGCTTTTTAAGTTGATTCATACAGCTATGTTTCATGAATACATAGTAACCATACCTTTACAGTGGATATGCATTTTCATCAATGAAACATTTTCAGTTATAATTCATATCTCTGTAAAGTGAATTGATCTATCAAGTAGTTGTGGCATTGTTAAGTCGGAAAAGTTGCAGTGCCAATTTAACTCGTGCCTTATTGACATGCCTGATACCTGCAATTTTACAGACACTGCCCATGGAAATATTGTACTGCCTCAATGACAGTTGTAAAGCAGTAAATTCAAAACTCCTCCAGTAAATGTAGGCAAAAAGAAACAATAAAAATATTAATTGAAACCATCAAACAAGAATGAAACAAATTGTGGGCTTTTTTCCCTACTGCAATATGAACATCATTCAGTGTGTTAAAACTTTCACTGAATCCCCACTTGTTTATTACAATCCAATGTAAAAAAACCCCATCAACCCACAACTTCTTATTAAACTTTATCCCTCAGACCATTGTATACATTTGAATTTACTTCAGAAAATTCCCAAACTCTACTACTGTACATTCCAAAAAATCTGAAACAATATTTCAAATGTCATATCCGGTAATTAAAAACTTTCCACTTCTGACATATTCAAAACATTCAAATCTATTCACCTCTGAAATAATATTTCTATTTTATAGAAAGCTATCAACTGCGGAAATAATATTTCAAGATTTAAAAAAAATATATAGCAACACCCAAATTTTGTAATTGATTTATGTAATATACATACTATTGTTATGATTGCCAAGAAAATGTAACAAAAATCAAACACTTGTTACAATCCAAAGGTACATGTAACAAGGTTTACATCTAGAAAACTACACAGGATACAATCTGCAACCATAACTCATAAAACATAGAGGTTACTGCATTGTCTACAATGATAATGCCGCACAAATAGGCACAATAAATGACTAATCGTAGAAATAATAAAAGATGACAAAAGTTTATGAGTAAAAGTTATTGCACATATAAAAGATATGAGAATATTTAAGATCGATATAAAAACATAAAATGCCAGTACAGGGTATATAGTTTCCAGAAAGTTGAGGTGAGTTTGCTCACCTTTAGGACAATGTACACTCGCTATTAAGATAAGTATAATTAAATAAAGGCATTATTTGAAAAACTGCCTTATAGAAGAGTGTCAGATTACTCATTCAACTTGGCAGTAATATCATATGTAAAGTCCTGTACTTACAGAAGTACATTTTTACAGCTGTGACAGGCTGTTGTATTCACACAACTAAGATAGATACATTATGTTAAGTTAATATAACCTGGAAATTTACAAACATTCAAGCCTTTAGCATAAACTAAGACATAGCCGATTTCAACGACTCAGCGATTCTTTTATTTAAAGTGAGTGATGGAAGCGTTTAATCCTCATGTACACTGAAAGCACCATAGGATCAGACGTGATCCCTCGTACATTCTGGAAGGCAGGAGTGCAGATATCAAGGGTTAAATGCAATACAGTCTATAAAATATCGAAGGACTTGCATTTGTTTTACATTGAACACTTGGTAGTTAGTACATGGAAAGAGCTTTTAGACTTTCCTCAAGTGTTAAGGAACACATGAGTATTCCGAAAGCTTACAAAGCACCAAAAGCTGATGGGCAAGCATACAACATCTACTGTGAGCATTTCCCATTCCTGATTTCACTTTAACTGTGTAACAATCACAAATGCAAACAGTGCTTTAGAGAAAAATATTTTCAAGTAACTCTAATGTAGCACAACATACTGACAACCTTCTAAATGCTGGAACATTTTATCAAATACTTAACTAACAAAATATTTCATTAGTACCTGGCTTATTTACTTAATCTATATCATAACGCCAGAAACAAGTTTTATACTGATCTACTGCAGTTGGCATTGGTCCGTTTTCAACAAAATTACACTTTTTTGTAAGTTATGTACTGTTAATTTGGTATTTTCACATGATGAAAATTTCGCAGTATTGAGCAGACGGACTTTTTCGCCAATTTTAAATTCACGAAAGGAGAATTCTCTAATAGTAAAGATATGTGAATTGAATCTTCAGCGAGATGTTTAAATTAGCAAAGTGGGAAATTTGCGGAGCTGAAAATCAAATCATCACAAATATTACCCAATTTAAAGTAGATTTATCAGAATTATTTCACATGCTTGTCTTCAAAGAGCGAAATGTAATATCAGGTTTTGACCCGGTCAAAAATCACATAATCAATAATCATTAGAAAATACGCACAGATTTTGTAACATTTCTATCGAGGAAACGGCAATCACTGAACCTGAAAAAATTACAGATCAGAGACTGAAAATCTTCAATTAAGGCAACCCATCCTGCTCTTTCTCTGTCCCATATCTGCGAACATTCACATAAGATCATCTTTCTCATGGAAAAGATTGTTATGTGCATGAAGAAACTGTGTAAGACGACTTAACAACCCTACAAGGCTTTCCATGATCTTGTACATTTTTGTGTCCAACACAAACATTATTTTTCATTTCATAGCTCATATAGCTACTTCATGAATGATGAATGGTAACCTATTTCTTCCACCAATGGAAAACCCTGCCTGAGGAAAAGGACGGTAAGGAACAACGGTTAACATTTGGAAAAATTCACTTAAAAAAAAACACCATTTCATGCTGTTTGTAGCCATTTGCTGAATATCATTGTGCTAAATGTTCGACACCGACACGTCGTCGATAGTAACCGTAGTGTCTAGATCCCCTTTCTCATCACTCCGTTTCCGTAATCCTGAACCGTTACTACTTGTGTCACTTTTCTTAGCTTTTGCAGCAAATCCACCTATCACATCTGCTATGTCCAGAGTTGGTCGCGACTGACGAACTTTATCAAGTTCTGCTTTTATAACGATTTCGTTAGAAACGTAAGCTGCACGCCGGATCTGTTTCTTCACGTGGGCAGGAATGTCGGGGATCAGGTACGCTATCAAACTGGTAAACACAATCACAAAGTTCTGCAAAGTAAACAAATCAACAAATTATGTTGGATTGGTATCCCGTGCAGCCTTTCTACCTACAGTAAAGTGTCAATATTTTTGCACCATCTCTGCAATATGAGAAACTGTTCAATATCACCTTATGTTTTAAAGTGTAAGCAATTGAACTGTCCAAACAGAATGTGTGTATGTATAGTTTATAAATGATACATTTTACTGTTTCAGTAAATGGCAAAGTTTAGGCTTTTAAATAACAAAAACGTCATACCTCAAACACAACAACGAAAGCAAATCTTGCGGCTAGCACGTGCCAATGACTCTGAGAATACTTGTACTCTTCAGGTCCTGGTGGGTTACGGAAGTCACGATACCTGTATGATACATAAATTATGCGAGTTAACCAGCTTATCGTAATCATTTTTTACCTAATGGGCATTCTCATGTTTTCATTTTAAATGCAAAGTATTATATAAGAGATGATGTAGATGAAATTCTATTATAAAACCTGTTACCCAAAAGTGCCTTGGTTGATTTTGCTTGTTTTTAAACTTGGCATACGCATTATGCTCACAAATATCTTCATAAGTTTGGTTGTGATCAGATGAAAACTGCTTGACTTACTGAGCAGACAAGGCTAATTTGGCCAATTTTGCATGTTTAAAGGGCCATTATCAAAAAGTGCCTATGTCGATTTGGCTGGTTATAGAACTTGGCTGAGACATTATGCCCACAAACATTTTCACAAAGTTTGGTTGAAATATATAACATTTAAGAGTTTTAAAGTTATCAAGTCAAAAGCTGTAAAATTCATACCATCAAATATCATAATTTTGATAGCATGCATTACAGCAACACTAGTTAAAATCTTTTTCTTCGACTTATAAGAAAATATTGTAGTTTTTCTAAAATCCAGCCCAAGAAAAGTGTTCATTTTCTCTGGAACTTCTTTATTCTAGTAATTGTAACATAATACGTATATTAAATAATGGTCAACACATAAACTGGTCTGAATACAATATGTCTTCAACCTTTGTAGTCGACTGGTTAGAGCTGCCGACTTGAAATCACTGTAACCTCTCAAAGATTGAAGGTCATGGATTTAAGTCCTGCTACCAACCATATCTCTTCATGTGAGAAAGTTCGCAGTTTCTTATGGAGGATAGGGATCTGGTACCCAGGTACTGATTCTTTCCAGGAACTGGTTAGGTAAATTGCCTGCTTGTTAAAATGAGCTAACTACGGTTGAAACGGGTGTTTAACTCATACACCAACAGCAGTATGTTTTTATCACAGATTTTTTTATGAAATCTAATTGTCAAAACTTAAGTGGCTGAGCCCAAACCTACCAGCAAAGTCCAACTTCATTTACTGTTGTATCAAAGTATCTCTTTTCAGGTTCAAAATCTGATGTGTTAAATGATGACAGCGTCCACTTTGTGTAACCGTTCATGGATTCGTCATCACTGTAGTAATATACATACACCAGACGAGGGATGAAGTCCGACGTCAAAGCTATGATAAATGCCTAAAATTATACAAAATGGGTTGCTATAGTTTATCAGCTCGATTGTGAAACAAATTCCTAACTTAAATATCAATTGATCTTGAAACATCACTCATGATGGAACCAGAAAAGATGGACGGACGGACTGACCAACGGACATTTTTAACAATGAAATGAGTTGTTATTGTAACAGAATAATCTGAACAGTGATGTAACAAAAGCATCTGAACAGTGTGCAAATCTCCATAAGTACTTACATTTGAAACTACAGCTAGCCGGGAAATTGCATACAGAATCTCATGCCATATACCTGTAAATATAAGTTTAAATTCTCTGAAAGTGCCCAACAGTAAATATGACAATAGTTTTGAACTCTGGATGGATGTATGGTTTTGTGTAAAACATTGTGATGGCAATAACAAAATGCCTGCAACAGCCTAACAGTGACTCTTGCATGTTATTGACAACTTGAGGGTTGACCGCAAAACTGTAGTAACTTGTATGAAACAAAGAAGAAATTACACAGTTTTGCAGTCAACCCTCGAAATTTAATTTACTGTTTAACTGACTATTTTTTAACTTGAAAATACTGTATATTAACTAAACAAATCAGACTTCAGAATAGTATTTATAGTTTGAAACTTACCACTTTACATTTCAAGAAGAAATCAAACACAGAAAGAATCTATCTCTATTGGGAGAGCAATCTACAAATCTATTTCAGCGCAAGTGTCTTACAATAAGTATTTACCAATATCTGCTGCCCTCTCCCCTAGAGGTCGTCGAAGATCTGTGGTGAACTTGAGGGCATCAAACCTGACTTCTATCATGTTGTTAATCAGGCAACAGAGAGGTCCTAATGGGAAAGCAGCCACAAACAAACTCAGAAATCCAAACTGTAGCACTATAAAAAGATATGAGAAATAACATTTAAACACTTTTCACACTATAAGAAACATTGAAACATTTTGCAACATTTTCACAGACACCAATCCACAGGATACTGTCAACATAGCTGGTCGGGTTGGTAGTGGGGCTCAAACCTATGACTGTCAAACAGTACAATGTTAAGTGATTATATGTCAGTGACATTTACCACTCTGCCTGCAAGGTGGGTCAGATGAAATATAACATTTTACCTTCCAGTTTCAAGTACTTTCATGATCTATCATTTTTACCGAAATCAAGGACTTGTAAAAGTTTGCTATAAGTACATACAGTACAGATGCAACAAGGCAGCCATGGAACAGATGCAATTTCAGTGTTTTGATGAGATACAATTTGAGGGTTCAACGCAAAATAGTTGCAAGTCCTTCTTTATTTCATATAACTTACAACTATTTTGTGTTGAACCCTCAAAGTGCATGTTGTGACAAAGTCTAACAATGCTTTTGACAATGCAGAGATTCAACAATTTGTATGTGGCATTATTGTCTATTAATTCTCTACCAGCTAAATTTCTAAATGGACTTGTCTAGCTTCAAACCTTACAGTACCATTAATTGTTCAAAGAGGTGCTCAGCAAAGCTTTACTGAGTAGGGGACAGGGCGCATCTTGATCAGAGATCAGACTCCAAGACTGTGAAGGCTGATCATGATATGCACTGGTTGAAAAGGTGAACTCACATGCTGCTCGCAGGGTAAGAGTCAAGATTGATCTCTACACATGGAGTGACATAGGTGAATAAAATACTCTGTGTCTCACCCATTTCAAGGTATTCGTGGTACAGGGAGGTGTGCTCATTGAGCTGGTAGTCCTTCATCCATGCAGACAACTTGGCCTTCTGTTCCGCAGTCTCCTTCAGGATCCTCTTCCTGTAACATCTCTTCAAAAACTTGATACCTTTCCTGTAATATCATAATATGTAAGACATCATTTAATACTATTTAAAGGCCACAAAAATTCATCCCTTTAAAACAACATTTAAAAAAAATGTAAACAGAAAAGAACACGGGAAGAAAAGCACATACACATAGATTTATAATAGTTATTCAAAATCACAACAACCAAACACCGTGAGAAACCTGAGATACTTGATACACTTGTCTCAACATCACTTGTCCTGCCACATTACAGGTTACCTATTTTTAAACACTATTCCTGACCAGCATGTTTCAAGTAAAACCAGTCTCGCTCATTGGGATTATCACCCAAACGCTGATAAAAGCTGAGTAAATGTGAACACTTACGGTAGAAGTATCTCAAGTAAGTTGTTCTGTATAATCTGTTTGCCCGCCATGATGATTGCCAACTGTATACATAGCTCTATCAGACAACCTCCAGCACCACACTGTAAACATAGCATATAATTTATAGACTGTACCACACTTAATACATATAAACTCTTCTACCACACTTACCATATGGCATTTAGTTTATAGATCGCTCTACCACACTGTAGATGTAGTCTACCGCTTAGTTTCAGATTGTTCTACCACACTGTAGATGTAGTACATGTATGTAGTTTATAGATTAACATACTTAGTTTCAGATTGTTCTACCACACTGTAAGCACTGTCATATGTTCCTTCTGGTTTCAAACTTATGCTTCTTTACATATCCCTTCTCATGTAAATTCCAGTATACAAAACATTAATATTTCATGCATACTCAGTTATCTTATTGAACATTGTCTCTTGTTCTTTAAATGCTTCATTTCCAACATACATGTACACATTACTTATCACTTACTCAGAAATGTCCATTACTATTAAATAGATAGATTTACCTCTTCTTGTCTTCCTCCAAAAGCCATGTTGTATGCACCTGGTCTACCAACCAATCTGTAAGACATAAAACAGAATCAATTTTAAACAGGCCTTTTCAAAAGGTGACTATTCCATCTTTTCATTTACACACTACCATTTACTGACTTTACAGCAGACAGTGCTGATCATGATTTACACTGGTTGCAAAGACAGAAAGACAAACAAAATATAAACTCTAAAATTCAGATTTGTGCAACTTTACAATTCTTTTCAGCCTTTGTCACAGAAATATGTCAATGTTATGTTCATCAAAAAGAAGCAATTCATTCTGATATTCTTTATCTGTTAACTAAATGCTTCAAAACCATTTTAAATTCTCTTCTTTCAGCTCAATGCCAATTTCAACAGAATTTCAGTTGCACAGTTTACCAAACCATCATTCCTGGGAAGAATCAGTACTACCCATTCTCCATAAGAGACTGGTAACTATCTCACGTAATGAGTCAGGTCAGTAACGGTGTTTGAACCCATGACCTTCAATCTAGTTTCCAAGTCAATGACCATAACCACTCAACCACATAGGCGGGTGCATTTTAATCAGTAGAAGTTATTTGACAATAAGCATAAAATTAGTAAAGTTTTAGACTAACCTTCCTTTGAAAAAAGCAATGTAGAGAATAGAAGAGTAATAGTTGACGAATTGCAGGGCAAATAACTTGATGTTGATACTGTCATCATACTCTCCCTGTGTCCTCAAACATTCAAAATCGGTCAGCCATACAGCCACTCTCGAGTAAATCTGAAAACAAGAACATAATCAACAGGTAACTGGAACTTCTTTATATGGGTTAAACCCCCCAATTCAATAGATTTCAGTTATTCACCTAACAATCATTTCTAAAAAAGACATGAACTAGATGTCAATCCGTAAGAAACTGCCAACTTTTCTAAAAAGGAGTCAGGTTAGTAGTTAGGTTCAAACACATGACCTTCAATCAAGGAGCGGCTTAGTGGTTTCAAATCAGCCACCATAACAATTTAATCATGGAGGCGGGTACTGAAGTTACAAAGTTGCAGTCTGTT
Source organism: Saxidomus purpurata (assembly GCA_022818135.1). Lineage (NCBI taxonomy): Eukaryota > Metazoa > Mollusca > Bivalvia > Venerida > Veneridae > Saxidomus > Saxidomus purpurata. Next base: position 6,291,840 of record JAFMSR010000003.1, on the reverse strand, counting down.
ATAGTAAAATATTTATGCATTTACTGATGCACTGATTTCCTTCTCTACCTGTATGCGTTTGAAATACTATCAAAGCATTAATGATCTATGAGAAATTTGAACTTGGTTGAGCTAAAAACAAAACGAAAGAAAGCTGACACTTACTATGTTAAGTATAATGATGAGTACTAAGTTAATACACGCTGCCGTAATTGTTGTAATAATGCTTGCGTTTGTTGTTATAACGTGTTTCGTTTCACCGAGCGTTGAGTTATCGGGCGTGCTGTCTTTCTCAAGCAACTGTAGGGAGGCTAACACAGAGATCCTGTAAGCTATCACACCAACCACACCACCAACAGCTATACACATCTAAAATTATAATTACATTTATGCAGTAATTGTACACGAGTCACAAAACATGAATAAAGTAACATGTAAGGTAGATATAATTTACAAAGAAAGTTCACACTCTGGAGTATGTAATGTTGGAAAACAGTGAAAATATTCTGAAAAATGTATTTTTCAGACAGCAAGAAAGTATCAGAGGCTGGAGCAAATGTTACATACAGCCCTACATACATGTAATTCAAGCTTGGCACAATGTTCGTGTCCACATCATATATGATTTTTAATTATTCTAAACTCATTTATTCTACATTAACTGCTCTTGATGACTTCAATGTACCTTGTAGTGTTCTAACTATACATTGTTTATTTTTGATGCATTTATGAAAATAAATTGGTCATGCCCTGCACATTAACCTATTTTGTGTTTGAAATTATTTTTGTAGATCAGCATTATTCCCCTATTTACTGACTCAGTAT